>PVLD010000617.1:179588-263229 GCA_004027595.1 Dinomys branickii | reverse complement strand
TTCTCTATAATTCTGTATTTCCTCAGTCGTTTTTGTACTAGCAGAAATGAAGATAACTTTATATTATACAGCATCCAGTGCAAATTCCCTACTATCTTATCTATAATTTGGTATTTCCTTTAATGTTTTTGTGTTAACTAATGTGAAGATAACTATGTAATACAACATCCAGTTCTAATTCCCTACTAAAAAAAAAAAATAGGCACAACTAAATACACGTGATATAATAAAGCTAGTGAAATATACATTCATCTTCTAAGTCAGACTTTCATTTCTTCTGTGCCTTGATGGCCTTAATTATTCTAAAGATGTTTTGCATTTTTACTACATATAAAGTGCTCTAGAAAAAGCAAGCAAGCTTCCCTTTTGAGTAAAAAAGAAAAGCAGAAAGAAAGAAACCAAAGCAATATGCTCAGCTGAGCTCCCAGTGGGTTAACCGGTTACGTCCTCTTGAGAGCACTGAGAAGAGGGTTTTGATATTGGGCTCTCACTCCCTTACAAACTTTTTATTTAACCGTGGGAAGAACACTTCCATACATCAAAACAAATGGAAATAAATGGCTCAGAAAATCAACACAGCTGGTGTGACATATAAAATCCTGTGTTCATGATTGATAAGTTGTTTATATCCCCTATAGAGAAAAAATATGAAAAAGACGCACACAGAATATCTGCACATCCTGAATTAGGAATAAATGTAATTATTTTGTGCCTGTAAAAGTTAATCAAATAACTTACTTAAATTCAGAGCCACTTAATGGTATGTCCAAGGGTGTTTCAAACTGCAAAAAAAAATCAGGAGAAAATGGACTCAAATAATGGCATTCAGCAATTGGTGACAGTTGTGACACTCAGGCATGCCTGGCAGTCCTGCGGTGCCTGACAGTGAAAACGCTGTTTAACTGTCATCATCATCAAAGGTGACACCCAAACCCTCAGCCCAGAAGTCCACTGGAATATTCACATGCACTCAGTCACACTCCTTAGATGGGACCATCACAAATGGGCTGTGTAATAGGACACTGACCCCGTAGTCTCTTACAAGTCACAGGCGGCCACTTCAGTAAGGGAGGCCATGCACCCACAGAAGGCAAAGGAGCAAGAAATTCTTGTGATGTTATCAACTCGCCCTGTGCTAGATGCCAGTACTAGTCCTCAGTGAGAAGAAAGGCAAGTGCTGAAGGTGGACACGTTGACGCCTTAGGACGGGCTAATGCTCCTGAGAATCTCTCTAGGACTTACCATTAAGGTAAAGCTCTGATCTGCATTGAACTGGATGCATTTTAAGGTAGCCCTTGATCTCTACAAGAGAAAATATAGTGACACATTGCCTATCCCAAACAAAATCAACCACAAAAACACTAGGAAAAGAGAGGAGAGGGAGGGGACAGAGAGAGAGAGAGAGAAAGGAAACAGTCAACAAGCAGCCAAAATGAACTGAGGTTGTAGCTCAGTGGCAGACTATTTGCTTTGCCTGTGGGAGGCCATGAGTTCAATATTCAGCACCGCACACAAACACACCAAAGCAGATATTCGAGAAGTACTCATGAAAACCTTTTCATGAGTATTATTTTTAATAAACCTTCACCAATTGCGCTCATCAATGAAAATGTAATGATCGATAAAGTACAGCAGCAATCAATGATAATGTCAAAAGCATATTATTCCTCTTAAGAGGAGTGCCCACGGACTAGTTTTTACCTTTACGTCAATGTAGTACAATCTCTGTTCAGGCATATCCCACTGAGCCCAAACAAAATCCTCAACTATTCTGTCTCTCGGGAGATGGCAATAATTTTTAATTACCTAAAGAAGCAAAACGATGCTGTAAGTAAATGGCTATTTTAAAAGAACCTATCTGGAATCATTATTCTACACATTCTATCTATGATATCTATAAACATTTCCATTTATTGTAGCCCTTCTCCTACCTCTGATGCACATGCAGCCTTTACCAGAGAAATGTTAAGCATTATTAATTTTCTCCACATGCTCTAAATATACCATTTTAGTCTTGTTCCTAGTTTAGCAGACAGACTGGGGCTGTTGGGAGATATGACCAGCCCTATCGGAAAGGAACAACTGCCCTAGGAGGAGACTGATAACTCTCTGTTGGGGAGAGAACTCTCAGTCAGGCAGTGCAGATAAAAAAGCTTCATGATCCAAGACAGCGCCTGGGACACCTGGGCATGGAAAGGACTGCAGTCAACCCAGGGTGGTCAGAAGCCGGCCGTGCGGCCCTGAGCCCAGCTCTTATCTTACATCCTCCACAGTGAGTGTGATGAGCGCTCCTCCTCTTAGCAGTACTTAAGTGCCCATCCCGAGTCCTCACACAGCCATTGCTTCCCATACAAGGCACCTCTCCTCCCCGGGGTGAAGGCAGCGCCCCCATTCCCATGCCACATCCCTGTGCTTCCTGCCTTGCTTGTATTACAGCTACATTTAGTTCATCCCAGCTCCCCCATGGATACACACTCATTCGCAGCATCTGCAGCTGCCTGTGTCTTGTTTCTAGCATGGAATCATACTTAAGGGACCCTTGTTCAAAAGAAAGAAAGTGAAACGGGGAATGCAGAGTAAGTGGCGAAGGGCACGAGACAAGGTATGATTGAATTACATGGAGAATGTTTAAATTTTTAAAATTATTACAGTAAAAGATACACTGCCATCAATCCCCCAACACACTCCCCCTCGCTTCAAACTCATCCCACCGTTCTTGCCACCTCCTGAAGTGGTTCTGGAAGTCCTCTTTCATATGTGTCTTCACGAGGTGTGGTCAAAAATACAGTGAATACTGCTACCGAGTGCCAGCCTGCAGAAAGGCAGGCGCCCGCAGAAAGGCAGGCTCCTGAAAACGCTGGCGTGTCCTCACCCACCGTGTTCTCCAGTCTTGCACTGTGTGACTTCTGGCTCTTCCCCAAAGTCAAAATGACCATAAATGGTAAATGTTGTATATCAGTCCAGAACTTTAAAATAGCCACAACAGTACACCTAAAGACACTCAGGAAAGAGCACTTCCAGAAGTGCTTCACAAAGTGACAGGAACAGCGAGGAGGAGGAGGACAAGGAGGAGAAGTATTTTGAGGGAGATTTATGGCTATGTGTATTTTACTGTAATAAAATTTATCAATTTAAATATTCACTGTTAGAATTTAAATATTCAGTTTTAGATCACATCTCATGATCATAAAGTATTTGTAAAGTAAATGACATCAAAACTACATAAACTTTCAATCAGAGGATTCCAAAAGCTTCCAGAAATCATCTAATCCAACCCTTCTACTTCACAGGTGAAAAAACTGAGGCCTGTTAGACAGGTTTGCCTGAGTGGGCCTAGTCAATTATTAGTTTCCTCAGAAAATGGCCTGGGCTGAGGTAGAGATAAAGGAAATCACTAACACCTTCATGGATCTCTGTTTTGTTTCACATATTACAACAGCAAGTCTATATTTGGAAAGATAGCAGACAAACAGTGTGTTCTGTATCAACAGCATTAATCTATCTTTAACAGTTTAGAAATAAGTTCCCTATAGAAAAGAACTCTGAAGCAAAGGGAATTTCAAATCTTTACCACTCTATTCCCATCTTCTTGGGCGACTTGGATGCGAAACTGTTCAATATCTTTTAAAAAAAGAAAGAAAGATAATTTAACCTTCAAGGAAAAAACATCAGTACTCTTTGCCTAACATCTGGGAGCAAATTTTATAAAACAAATACAGATTAAACAACTGGCTAAAAAGCTATTATCAAAGACAATCATCTTACTATAGAGACTCAAAAAGAAAACAAAGAAAGAAAAAGTAGAAACCACCTTCCTCTTCTAGTCTTCTCTTTCTGGTCTATTTCAAGACCTACACGACCCCACTGCTCACTATCAGCAACAGACAAGCACTCAGCTCTTCCCCTCCCTCCTCAGTGAGTGCTTGCACCCCACAGTCAGTCCACACAGGGCCAACAGGGGCTCATTTAGCAAGGTTCACCCTCAGTTTCCAAATACCAAACACATATCTGTATGCATATAGACAGAAAACTCATTGGGCAAGATATTTAGGAGCTACATGTGTATGGGAGTCAATTTCACCCTGCACACTTTCAATCAGATGGTCCCTTATTATCATTAACAACTTTACCTCCTGCCAGTTCTTGTTACAAAACAGAAAATTAAGCAGAAGCACAGGAACTGAACACAAACCCAGCCTTTCAATTCAATCCTGTCCTTAAACCCTAAGTCAAAGTTACATCTTATAACATGGAAGCTTACTGGATAAACTCTATCAGTAAACTGTGCCCTTCCCCACCCTTCCCAAATCTAAAAACATCATACAATGACATGACACAGCCTTTTGCCACAATTTTTTTTTTGCCTCTACTTGAATGTGGCCAAGTTAGTATGTGTTCTCCGGTCTGCCCTCGGATTCTTCTTGCTACCAAAGCCTCCCTTCTCTCCGTCTGTGTCTCCTTCCTTACATCATGCTACCCACCATGACAGACATCCTGAAGAACAATGGGTTGACAGTGGCAAAAATGACCCACACAACTACGCAATAAGCAGTCAACCACGACAAAGTTGACCATCTGTGTATACAAAGGATCATCATTCCCAAGATGGAACTTAAGGGAGCAACAACTGGGCCAAAAGAAAATGCTCCACCGCAGGATTCCATGGCTCAAATGGACAAAAGCCACTGGGCCCTTGGGAACAGCAAAGACATCTAGAAGATTCACTCATGCCCCCCCACTTCTGTAGGAGACTATGCACCATTCACGTGCCCCATGCACCACCTGAAGATACACTTACATTTCTCTTCTGAAACCAGTAACAGGTGGCTTTGTGGAAGAGGATGACTTGCAACATGTGGGTACAGGAACTGTAAAAGGAGAGATAATCAAAATCTTAGGCAACCACCTTGCTTGTACAAATACTTAAAAGCTGCATTTGAAGAGCTAAAGGGGTAGCTCAGTGAGAGCACTTGCCTAGCACACATAGCCCTGGTTCACTCCCCAGTACCACACAGGGGAAAACATTGTATTTGATGACTATACCACTACCGCATATCACACAGGGCATGGGACCCACTAGATAGTTTAGGGGAATCACAGGCATGCACACACACTCACACACCGATACACACATTACAGACCCAAACAAACAGAAGAGGAACGCTTTGAGGACCTTAGTTTCCAGAGGGAAGTTGCTCTCTAGTACAACACTATCACCTTTCACGTAAATCGTGAGGCAAAGGTTGAAGCTATTTCTAGGGACAGTGCTTCCTCCTGGGAAGCCTGGATTCTGAAGACAGCCAGGAGCAGTGCAAACAGTGCTGACACGCTACATTCTGTCACGCACAGCAGGATCAGTACATCTGGTGTGCACCTAGGCCTCACGCGTGTCATTTGAGAGCCAAGCGAATGTACACCCCACTCAGCTGCTGAAGTCCCACACCCAAGAAACAAAGCACAACATGGTCGGGACTTTCCAGGGAAGGACAGTGAGTCACAGAGTCGTTAAAAGCCTCAGAGAGGGGCTGGGGATATAGCTCAGTGGAATAAGCACCTGCCTAGCAAGCGCAGAGTCCTGAGTTTGATCCCCAGTACCGCAAAATAAATAAATAAATAAAAGCCTCAGAGGCAGAATGAATTCCTTGGGAGGGGGATCTCGCCCATTTCTCTTTTATGGTCTCCTCCATGGGGCCGCAGCCATGCAAAGCAGGCACCAGCACCACAAGGCCTGAGCCCGTCAGCTGAGTCAATGAAGGAAAATTGATAATAGGATGACTCCAGGGATCTAACTTTTTCACCATCTAAATGATGACTTTAAATCAGCCATTGCATTTTACGGCAAGAAAGACAGCTTACTAAGTAAGATTCACCAGTGAATTTTGTTCTTTTCCCCTCAAAACTTAAAACTTTATCAAAGGACATAGAGTAACCTTTTATTTCCTAGTTTTATAGCCTTGGGTCTCACCAAAACCTAGGAAAACTTTTGATAAAAGATACCACTTGGGGGCTGGAGATATAGCTCAGTGGAATAAGCGCTTGCCTAGCAAGCACAGGGTCCTGAGTTCAATCCCCAGTACCGCAAAAAAAAAAAAAAGATACCACTTGGTGCTCTAATTTTTCATAAATTGGAAATAGAATTGGCTTCCTTAAGTACTGATAGCCAAATCCACCTTTTAGAAGTGAAAAACAAAACATGAACTACATACCGCTCTCACAGTAATAGCCTTACAATTATAAACAAGGCAGCAATACAGGATCTGGCTACAAAAGCAGCGCAGAGCTAATTCTCTGCCTGGTGAGGTGGCCCACAAATGGGGCGGCCCCCTGGGTGCCCGGCTGAAGGACAGGCTGAGTTGTGCATGCTGCATGAGGCAATTTCCCACAGCAGACTGCGTGGGCTTCAGGGACTACTGAGGCAGCCGGGTACAGCTGCTTGAGAACATGAGTTACAGATGAGCCATAAATGCCAACCTCTAAGCCTCTGCTTGATCTTCCTGGGTCAGCTGGTAGAAGTGTGATTTCTAAAATCCACTTAGGTGGTGCCTATGAGGCAACCCTAGAGCAAAGCCTGAAGGTCAAAAACAAAAGAGGTTTCAAACACAGTTCTCATGAAAAGCATCCAGGTGGCTTTTTGTATTTGTAAATAGAAATCTGGACAAACGTTATACATACTTAGGAAAACATCTGTCTTCACAAATGTGGAGGTAGACTCAGGTTAATTCTTGTCTCTGGGAGGCAGGAGGAGTTGGTGTGCAGAAAGGTGTGTGTCTCCCCACTGGAGCTACCCAGAAGATGCGCAGCGTGCTGGCGCGGACCCTCACAGGGCACTGGGTCCCAGCCCCGCCCACCACCCACCATCCTGATGACAGGGGACAGAGAAGTCGCATGCTGACAGCGATGTGCACGCCTGGGAACCACTGGGGGTGGTTTGGTAAGAAAAAGGAGATGGAGACAGTGGGCTTCAGGATGGCACTTCTCGTAGTCTGTCTGTCTGTCTGTCCCTCTCCCCCTCCCCCTTCCCTCTTTCTCCTCCTCCCTCCCTCTCCCTCCCTCTCTGTCTCTCTCTGTCTCTCTCTCTCCCCACTTTCTCTTTCCTCTTGCTCTGCACAAGGCTAGGAACTGAGATGGCCCCACAGAATGAATACAAATTCCACTATGAGTTCAGGTTTTTCTTGGACCTGCTGTCTTGCATCATGTACTTTTAGTTTGTTTAACTGAGACAAAGTCTGCTCAACAAAATTCATCATTTTCGCCACCAAACAGCACATGACTTTTAGTAGCGTTTAATCTGGTCCCCCTGCTGCCCAAGCACACACTTCTGCAAAGCTCCTCCTCTTTCTCGGGCTCCGCCCTCCCGCTTCCTCCCATGGCCCCATCCTTTGCCCTGGGTGAGGTTGCCATGGAAGCCACCAAACAAGCAGAAAAGGGAAGTGCGCCATGTCCCACGTCCCCCCTGCCCTGATGACACGCAGACAGAGGGGCCGCCAAGGGGAGGGCAGGGCAGCTCAGGAGCGGAGGGGACACTGCACCCCTGGGGGCAACCGGCAGGGGAGCTCCCAGCACCCCTGAAGAGTGAGCCTCGTGGCCGCCCTTGGGGAATGGGAGCTAGGAAGAGGCAGGAGCTGCAGGTGACACCAGTTGGTACTAAAAGCAGTGTTTGACCTGCAGCAGAAAGTGAAATCAGGCACAGGGAAACTGAGTCACAGCACGTCCCCCTAGAGTTGACTTGTCATTTGGGGTAGCTACTGTTCGAAGACACTTCGTGTCACATACACTGTTGACTTTGAACGTGGCATTCACTCGAGAGCCCTGTAACCAAGGCCCGGACGAAGCCTGGTGCAGAGCACACGCATTCCCTCCAAAAGGCGCACCTCAGTTCAGGTTCAGCGAGTAAAACTCACAGAATCTGCAAGTAAAGGCGACTGACTGCTCCTGTACACAAAGCGCTCCTGTCTCAACTCACGTGGATGCTACATTCAGGGATTAACTCACTTAATCACAGACAATTAGCCTGTTAGCCACATGAAGACATTGAATTAACTACTTTAAAGCTTATAATAAGTGTGTTTTAATATTTTATATTTCATCTAATGAAGAGCATGCCTTGCTATCAGACAAGCTGCAGGGCCACAGAGCCAAGGAGCTCGCTGGTTTCAGACCTTAATTTGTGTTTGGCAAGGAAGAGTCACGCTTTAGCCTTCCCCTCCACAAGACTGTTTCGAGGACAAGGACGAGATGGGCCCTTGGGTGTGAAAGCTTCTGCAAACACCATTTCCCTGGGTGTCCCACCTTCCCACAAGGAGTTAAGTGTTAACTGGCCAGTGCACTTACCTGTACCCAAATACAGCTATCCACGGCTTTCAGGACCTTCACATAGTTAACAGGGAAGATTTCCACAAGCAAAGTTAAGCACTTTGATCCTACAAGAAAAAGGAGGCTTTTAGTAAAGACGATTAATTTGTGTAGCATGTGTTATCTTTTCCAAAGCATGTAGGAAGAGGAATTGTTGGTGAATTCCATTACACCAACTGTAAACTAGCAAAACAATTCTCCCATCATCTTAAAATTCCTTGAGATGAAATAAACTGTAATTCTATCCACAGTTCCACTCTTCAGGGACAAGTGCAGCTCAAAAGAGCAACCAGCTAGCGAAAGACCTGCATCCCACATCCTCCAGTATCCTAATGTGCCATTTTACTGTGAGAAACACAGGACACCCAAAGAATGCAAATGTCAAGAGGGAAGGCTTTGAACAACCCAGGAAATAACAGTAGGCACAGGGGGAGAAATGCATCAATTTAAGTACAAGGGGTTTCTGAAATCAAAGACTGTCAGTCTTTGTACTCTTGCCAGCAATGCACAAGGGTGCCTGACAAGCGCGATTCTAACGTGCCTCATTTCTCCCCTAAGTTATCATGATTCTGATATTCACAAATAGGCACGTCTGAATTTTGAAAGTGTGGCTTTCCTACTACCTTAGCTATTCCTTAAGGAAGTGGAATTATCCTCAAATTTACTTTGACACGTTTAAACCCACAGTAGGGGCCGGAGGTGTAGCTCAGTGGTAGAGCACTTGCTTAACATGCATGAGGTCCTGGATTCAATCCCCAGCACTACCAAAGAAAGATACAGACAGACAGATAAATGGACAGACAGATATTGCAGGATGAAGATCAGGTGTGTGGAGGGACCATTTTCACCACAGCTCACAAGCCCTGCGGGCCTTTCATGTCTAAATGAGCAGCGCTCAATTTAGTGTCCCTCCAGCTCTGCAGCACAATAGCAAACATCGCTTACATATAAAACTGTGAAGACATTTCTGGTGCACGAGCATGCACGTAGCTACCAGCAGGACAGCGGCTGGGTTTCCCACAGGAACAGAGTGACCACTTAGGTCCTCAGTGTCACATCTGAGCAAATGGCACAAAAGATAGCAACAAGGAGGAAGTCTCTGGCTTGAGTGTGTGACCACTGATATCCACATTTAGGTCCAAGCTCCCAGGCCCAGGATCAACCCCAGAAAAAAAGGCACTGCCTTGAACTTGAATTCCCAAGACTCCAATGTAGCCTGATGCTCTTGAAGACTTTATATTGAATTGCAGTGTGCAATCTGGAGATGGCAAGCAGTCTAAAATCAACACCGTTTTTTATATTTAAGAAAGGAACCTCAGCCAGGTGTGGAGATGCACACCCCTAATTCCAGCGCCTGGGAGGCTGAGGCAGGAGGACAGGGAGTTTGAGCCCAGCCTGAGCAACTTAGCTAGGGATGAGGCTCAATGTAAAGGTCCTGGGCCCTATCCTCTGTGTGCCAATGAGAGGGAAAGAAGGAGGGAGGGGGGAAGGAAGGAGGGAAGGAGGGAGGAGAGAGGAGGGAAGGAGGGAGGGACAGGCAGAGCGAGGGAGGGCAAGGGCAAGACAGCAAGCAAGTTATTATGCGGAATCACAAGCACATAACTACAGAACAAAAAACAAATGTTTGATAAATGAGGACTTGCAGCTTCAAACAATAATCTGGTGAGAGGATTTTACACCAGTCTGGAAGGGCTGTGTTCCCGACAAGTGGGGAGGAAGTGAGGAGGAAGTGAAACTGCGGTGCTTCGGGAATCTGCTGAGTGCCTCAAAAACTGGCTCCAGGAATAAGAAGCCATTGATGTCGAAGATACTCATGAAACAAAACAGACTAGGAATGCTCTACGAAAGATAAGACGAGGGAGAAAATAACTTTCCCTACTGACATGTCACTTCTAAGTGTGTCACTAAATTAATACTCAAACTGACATGTGATTATCTATCTCTTCTAAAAGCTCATCTTTTGCAAGTGGGGAGGAAAAACAAGTTTATCCTTTTTGGCGGAGTGGTGCCATGTCCCCTTTAGGGTATCTTCTTCAAAGCGTTGATGTCATATTAGTGACCCACGCACACCCATGTGTACAGCAACACCAGCAGTAGCGGCTAAATGTCCACCCGCAGATGAATGTGTAAAGGGAACACGGTGCTTCCACCCAGTGGAGCACTACTCTGCCATCGAGCATAAACTGGCGTCACTTGTAGGAGAACAGACACACCTTGGACCCTACTCGGACCATATCACACACGTAAGTGAAATGATCGCACACGCCGGTTTCAGTACCACACGGTTTCTCTTATATGAGAAACCCACCTATAAATAAAGACCAAAATAAAAGACAGGTACTAGGAGGTAGGGAGCTAGATCTTTTGCAAATGGAAGGGGGAGCCGAGCAATGCAGGGAGGGAAGGGAGAGGACGGGAGCAGGTGAGAAAGAAACGAAGGTGCGCTAGGCACAGGTCCCACAAAACAAGACAAACAAATAAATATATTCAGGTAGAGCCTGGAAGGGCGTCACTGGAGGGCGAGATGGACCACGACTGGGGTTCGGAGGGAGGGTCTTGTCCCACGCAGGTGAGGTGCATTTCCAGAGAGGGTGATGGGAAGGACAGTGGGGCCTCGAGGAGTGCTGGTTACTGGGGTTCCCGAGCAGAATCAAGCTCAGGGAACATCCGGGGTGCTGAACCGTCCCCAATGGTGTGGGGCTCTGGGGAGCGTCAAGGGCGCTGGGGCCTCAACATACGCTGATACCGCAGCTTCCACCCAGTGGGGGTCTGCTGTGCCTCTGGCAGACGCAGCTCTACAAGGGGGGGGGGTAGAGGAGACAGCTGCTTGTAGTTCCCTGTGCAAGGCCATGTTCTAAATCAAAGATTAACTCAGCTATGGGCACAGCCAGGGGAGAAGCTCTGTTGATTTAAAATACCAAACTACTGGGTGGTGTGCACACCTGCCATCTCAGCATTCCAGAAGGACCATCAAGTTCAAAAGCAGCCTGGGTAACTGAGGGACTTAGCAAGACCCTGTCCCACAACAAAAATAAAAATTGGCAGGGAGCATAGCTCAGTGCAAAGGCCTTGGTTGGCTTCAATCCCCAGTACTGGGGAAAAAAATTGCTTTGTAAAGTATATGGATCAAAGACCTCTGTTTTGTTTGAATGGTGTCATAGCTGGTTTGTTTGCAATGGAAAATCTCGTGGTAAGTGAGAGCGTTAACAACAACCTTGCGGCAACCTACGCTTTTTAACCAAATGACTTATAAGGTCACTCCTGAGCAGACAAAATAAGCCTTTTCGAAATACCCGTTCAAAGGGGAAAACATTATAATAGATCCTGTTGTGCTGGCTCCATCGTTTCTGAAATCGGAACTGAACAACACAAAATCATTCACCATGGGGAGCCATGGTGAGTGCTGGTGACTCCCTAAGTTGCCATCTCCACCCAGCCCAGCTCTCCCCTGAGCTTCTGCCTTGAATCCTGCCTCCATCTCTACCAGTGTTGGCTGGGACCTCATCTGGAGCTTGTCCAAAGCCAAACCTCTCCTCCTCCCACCAGACGGGCGCATGCCCTCGTGCACGTATACGTTCTCTCTCTCTCTGTCTCTCTCTCTCTGTGTCTCTCTCTCTCTCTCTCTCTCACACACACACACGCACACACACACTCCTGGCCATAAAGCCTGGAGTGAGTCATCCTTGACCTGTGTCTTTTTCTCATGTGCCTATCAAATCCAGACAAATCTGTCTTCCAGCACTCTACATTCAAATACCATCTCTTCTCCCTATTCCTGCCCCAGCCAAGCCACTGGGCTCTTTTAACAGCTCTTTAACTGGCTTCCCACCGCTTCTGCAGCCTGTTCTCCATGCAGCAGCTACAGCACTCCTTTTATAAAGGAAGCCAGGTCAGTCCCACTCACAGTCCATACTGATCCTCACTTTCCCCACGGCCAAGGCCCCGTGTTTACCATGGATCCCAGGGGCTGCATGGTCAGCCCGCATCTCACCCACATCTTCCCTTGGCCTCAGTTCTTCCACTCTTCCTCTTGACCACTCTAGCCAGGATGCACTGCCCTGCTCAATTTTTCCCTTGTGGTACTTGAGATTGAACCCAGGTATCTTCATGGTACTTCAGGGCCTTCATGCTAAGCTACATCTCCAGCATTTTAATTTTTTTTTTTATTTTAAGATAAGGTCTCATCAAGTCACTCAGGCTAGACTTGAACTTGCAATCCTACTGCCTCACTCCCAGAGTGCCAGCCTTACTACCCTTGAACAGTCAATCTACCAATCTGGCTTTGGGGCCTTTCTGCTGGCTGTTGGCTCTGCCGGATAAGTGCTTTCCCCAAATGACAAGACCTCAGGGGGAGCCTCCTGTCCCCCACCAACCCCTATCATCTGTTTTGCAGAGACCTCTGAGAAAGTCCCACCAGACTCAGCCCTGGTTCCCCTAACTCTCCAGGCTGGCTCCATGGAGAAATGTGCCTCATGAAAAGCACAGGGCTGCTCCTCAGCCTCATGTGGAAAGCGCATACAAGGGCCTCTCCATCACATGCAATGACAAGAGGACACATCTGAGTGGGAACTATGCTCACAAAGGAGGGGATTTCAATGGCAAATTAACAGACCAGCTGGAAAGAAGCCGGGATCATAGTGGTGAGGGACTGATGTGAGAGCCAGTGCACCAGAGCCTGAAAAATGGTGGCCCACAGGCAGGTCCAGCCTACAGGTGACTACTGTTGCATGAGCAGGATTTTTAAAACATCTGCACCAACATGTATAGATTAAGACTTCTACAAAATAGCCCAGTCTTCTCTTAATATACTGGAAAGCTGGCCCTACTGGGTTTATCGCTCCATGACAAAGAGCCTCAGCAGTCATGGCCTCCCTGGAGGGTCCCACCCATCACTAGTACTGAGAGCTCTGCACTTTTTCATAGAGAAGAAACGTTTAGTTTCTATATAAAAATGAAAACAGCAAAGGCACTTCAGTTTTCTTACCCTCATGGACATGGTCACTCCAGCCACGGTACATGTTTGCCATGGAAGCCCAGGACAGGGCACCAAACTCCTGGAGGTGGTCACCACCCCTCCTAAAAACCACTCCATCCCCAGAGCCATGTGATGTGCCCAGGCCACAGCAGGCAACCAACACTGTTGTGTTGTCAATGGATGGGTGACACAGAATGTTAAATAAAAATTTGAAAATGTCAGGAGCATCACATGGCTATTAAACGATCCAGTGGGGTTTGGCAAATGAGTAGGGTGACTTTTTGTCTGCTGGGTTATTCACAGTCCACTAGGTAGTAGTCAGCCGTTAACCAGACCATCTTAAAAATAGTATTCAAGACTTGTCCAACCTTTTACACCAGCTCAGAGCCATGGGATTCTAGGGTGTTCTCAGCATTTGTTTAGCTTTCACGTGCTAATCATCACCTGAAGACTTCTTCCATTTACTGTCATATTAATTTCTGTTCCTTCTTTTGTACTTAAAAGTAAAACATCTTTAAGTCTTTTTCATACTTGAATGACCACTCCCTTTATGTTCTAAAGATGCTTGAAATTTGATTTAAACCAATAAATTTTACCTACCCATATACATGAAAAAGTATAATTTCATTACCTGGTTGAAGCTCATTCCTTCTTCCTTCTTTAGTAGATTGAACTAAACTTGTGGCTAGCGGGGAAAAAAGTCCATTAGCAACTGAACCATATGGTGGCTTGTTAAAATGTATTATTTCATAAATGAAACAAATGAGAGTTCAGAGGGTCTTTCAGTGGAACATTCAGTAGGTAGAGCACAAAGGATTCATTTCTAAAGTTACATCCTACAGATTCTAAATTTCTTTTCTTCTTTTTTTTCTGGTACCAGGAATGGAACTCAGGACCTTGCACTTGACAGGCAGGCACTGTGCCACTGGGCTAAATTCCTGTTATGATTGATACATTGTGTCAACTTGGGGAGTCTAGAGGTTTGGCTGAGTGACTCAGCAGCAAGCCAAGGTGCTTACTTTGTACACATCCTGAGCCTGTGGAAGAGGAGGGCATGGAGATTGTGTGAGAACTACACACCCCCTGGGTGGGGGTAGGCTGTTTACAATGTGAGGAAAGGAAAGAGGCTGCCTGTGGCCTTTCCTCCCTTTTGCTCTTGTTTTTGCTGTGCTCTGCTGCCATGAACATTTGCCCTCTGCCATGTGCCACTCTGCCTCTGAGCCAGCCAAGTATGGACTGAAACTTCCACAAGCTGTAAGCTAGATAAACCTTTCCTTCCTTCATTTTGGGCATTGGGTATTTGTCTCAGCAACGAGAGAAAAGTAACCAAGATTAAAGCAACCAAGAGAGAAGTAACTAATCCCCAGATTCTAAATTTCAAACCAAATTTCTCAAGAACATTTCTTTCCCAAATGATCATTGTTATGGTGTAGTAAAATACACCAAAATCCAACACTTTGAACCCCCTAAAAACCCTTAACAGATACATTGCAAAAAGAGAGTTCAACTTACCAAGCAAAGTTCTCTCATTGTTGACAGAGCAACTGACAACTTGCAAGTCTTTCTCAAAGGTATACAGATGCTGTTAAAACAAAATTTTTAATTTGGAGTTTTATATCAAATCACATTTGTATGTAAAAAAAATTCCCATTGAGCTCTGTACCAAGTATTATTGTGGCAAACATTTTATTGAAGAGCCCTCAATGACATAGCTTACCCATGCTGAGACATTGGAACTTCTATCTCTAAGAAAAATAGACCATATTCAGCACCAAAACTAATCATGAGACAACCAAACCTAGTGGCTAAGGGTACAGACCTTGGAGTCAAACTAGATCCACATTCAAATCCTGACTCTGCCACTGGCTGCCTGTGTGACTGTGGGCCAGTTATTCAACCTCTCTTGTCCCCCACCGAGAACATCATGCCACTCCCCTGGGATTGTAAGGATCATTCTTTTCTTTAGCCTCCAGTCTGTGCCACTAATGTGTGAGAGTCTTGCAGATGTAAAAAGTGGTTCCTACATACTGATGGTTATTTGGTTTACTTCCCACTTGTAAGTGTTACAACTATCCAATGAACTTCCTTTTTGAACTTCATCTTTGTGAACCTGTACTGGTACTTGTGTAAAATCAAACATCAAAGTGGGATTTCTGGGTCAAATTGTACAAGTATTGAATTCTTCAATTAAGAGCATCAGAAAACCTTCCTGAAATGAGGTTACACAGAAGAGAATTCCAGAGCACCTCACAGAACTCAACTGCGTGGGGTACACGGCATCAGTACGGGCTTGATCCAGAGCAGGAAATACCTATCTTTCAGTTTTCAGGGTTTGCAACACTCTCATAGCCTCCACACAATGCAGCTCCAAGCTCTAGTCCCCAAAGTCACAGCAGTTCCAACCTCACACTAATAGGTCACCAAAGCCAGTGGAAAAGAATCCCTGCCCTAAGTTCCCAACCAAGCGTGTTCCAAACTTGCACTGCACCAGCTCCTGTCACATTCCGCCCTGTGGGATCCCAGGGCGGGCCCCCATTAGAGCAGGTAGAGATGACAGAGGATGGGGAAGAGAGGCTTGGGGTTGTGCTTACTTGTGCATAAGTTATATGTCACTTCCCACTTGCTAGGAGAGAGGATGGATTATTCAGTTAAAACTTAAAAGAGTGAGACCAACATAGAAGAAACCCACTTCCTCCTACTCCTCCCACTAAGTAGAGCTAAAATCCCGGGTATTACATAAAACAAGCCTAGGTAGACTTTGAAAAGCAGAAACAAGTAAGACAGGGGCAGAAGGGAGTGGTCAAAGGTCAGTACAGAGTACTTGCCTGGCATGCGAAAGGCCATGGCTTCAACCCCAGGCACTGAATGAGGAAAAAAGGCAGACGTTCTAGGCCTGAGGCATGCAACAGTGGTTTTGCATCATATACCCTAGATTTGAAGGTAAAGAAGAGAACACAAAGAAACAAACATGCTCACACTCTAGCCAAGGAAACAGGAAAGAGGAAATCTAGCAAGACAGAAAGCTTTTAGACTACACCTACCTTATTCCAGCCAAATACCACGGGAAAAATGCAATCCTGTTCTTATCTCTACCAACAAAGACTGAGTGGGAATGTAGATCCCCACCTGTGTAGCTACAACAAAACACCCTTGTCCCACCTATTACCAGAAAAAACCATGAAGGAAACTAAGACTTTTGTCCCCAGCTGGTAGAAGGACTTTCCTCCCACCCAAAGGCTGAGCAAAGCTCTGAGGGAATCCTGGACACCCAACCTGGCTCTAGGGAGGTGCCCCTTTCTGACCAGCGTGGGGGCCACGTGCTGGATGAAAACCAAAACTTTCACAACCACCCAGTGCCAGTGAGGCCTCCATCTCCCACCCATCACCCCCACCTACTGAGAGGCCTAGGGGACAGCCTGGAGCCCCTGGAGCCAGGCTCTTCCCTCAGTAGTCAAAGGAGGCCACACGGGGACCCTGGGCCTTCACCCCCGCCTGACAGAGGCAAGGCTGTGCTCCCCACTTCCCAGCCAGCATAGTCAGAGCTGGAGAACTGGAAAGAAGACTTCAGTAAGATCCAGCATGCACATATAGTGCACCAAGTGTCTGTGAAATGACAGAAAACTACGCGTCTCACCAAAACCAGGAAAGAACCACAGGTGCACTCAGATGACAGACACTGGGCTGCTCTGATAAAGTGTTTTAAGCAGCCATCATAAAAATGCAGTCATAAGTAATTAGAAATAGCCTGGAACAAAGGAAAAAAGAGAAATCTCAGCAAGGAAATAGAAAAAGGAAAAAAGAGGAAAAAAGAAAGTAAACTGGGGGAAGGAAGAAGCAACAAAATGTCAGAGGTGAAACTATGAGAAAAGATCAAACATTCATGCAATTGGAATCCACGGAAAAGATATGAAGACATAACAATTGAGGACTGAAAATGTTCCAAATTTGGCAAGAAGACATTCTGGCGTCTGCCCTCCTGTTAGTGTTGCTGTGACTATGATATATTAGTTACTGCAGGAGCAGGTTTGTCATAAAAGCAAGTCCCCACTGTCACCCCCACTCCACATTCTCACTCTCTCCCTTCTGACTGCGGAGAAGACCTTCATCAGATATGGGCCTCTTGCCCTTGGACTTCCCAGCATCCAGAACTGTAAGAGCTAAACCTTTGTTCTTTATAATTAACTAAGTCTCAGGTATTCTGCTGTAGTGAGTTATTCTGCTATAAGAGTAACAGTCAACTGTTTTTAAAAGCTATTTAAATTTCTCATTAATTTATCCTTTAACCAATTTATTTTGGGGAATAATCTCCATATTTTGAAATCCAGCTTTGTCACTGGAAAGTAAAAAGTAAAACTGCTGTGGAGAGAACCTACATTGTCAACCCACTGAAAACACTTCCTGAATTCCCACCACTCATGAGGCAGTCAGCTAGGGCAGTAGTGATAGAACACACCAGTACACAAAACGCTCCTTCCTGCTGAGCATGTACAGTCTCAGGAGAGCTGGACGCACACACAGGAGATGGCGGTGCCCAATACAACCAGGTTGACAGAAGCTAGGCCTCCTCTCAGCCACCTTCCCAGAATGCAGGCCTCTTGGAAATTAAGCTGAAGATTGCAGTAAAGCTAGAGTTTTTGTCTTTTCTTCCCAAGACTGTGTACTGTGACAGGATTTGTCCCGGCCACCATTGTATGTCCAGCTCCTCACAGGAATCACTGTTGGGTCAGTGAATAAGAGAGTGAGAGAATGAATGAATGAACGAGTGTGAGAGAAAGGAACAGAAAAAGGAGCAGAGAATTCACCAGGCAACGTATTGGAACCCCAAAGAGTGAGGTGACCTATGAGAAAGGCGGAGTTGATAAAGAATATTTAAGTTCAAGGATGTCTAATATTAAATTCTAAATTGTTTTTATATGGGCGCGAAATGAATCCCACCCATTTTTCTTCAAAATGAGACAGACTTTGTCCACATCAACCTATGCCTTATGGGAGTAGTTTGGGGAAAAAATTAAGGGGACTAAGTTCCATAACTGAGTTTTCATTCCAAAAAGCCATGAATTTTTGAGAAGGAAAAAACAGTAAGGTTGAGCAGAGGTAGAACTCAGAGCTGGAAATTATTATGCATGACATGGAGCATACACATCAGGGTGAAGATTCGACTCTACTGTTTTACAGAATATTAGAAATTTGCTTTGAATGTGTTTGCATTTTTTTTAAGATAATGGAGCTGAGAAATAGTAAAGACATGGGGCTGGAGGTACAGCTCAGTGGGCTAAGTGCTTGCCGCTGAGCACTAGGGCCCTGAGTTCGATCCCCGGTCCCGGGGGGAAAAAAAAAAAAAAAAAAAAGGGGAACCATCGGATGGTTCCTTAAAAGGGCTGGGGATATAGCTCAGTGGAATAAGCGCCTGCCTAGCAAGCTCAGGTTCCTGAGTTCGATCCCCAGTACCGCAAAAAAAAAAAAAAAAAAAAAAAAGCATATGCATGCATATAAAAAAATAGTAAAGACATGGAAGAAGAGAAGGGAGGCACAGAAATGAGCTTCTAGAAAACGAAACTGGGGTTTCTTTCTAGGAAACGGGAATAAAAAAAGAAAACTTCACAAGCAGTAAGCAATAAATAACCTACAGCTTATGATGATTTTCTTTTTACCTCATTTTGTTGGGTTTGGCAATCATATAATCCAAAGATCACATTTCCCTTTCCATCCTACAAAAAAGAAAAGAAGAAAAATACCCAAATGTTACTGTTTAGGAAGTTGGTTTTTCACTAGTTTTAAAACAAACCTGCAGTAGTAATTGAATCAGTCTTAGCAACAAGCACCTGAAAGGAAGCTCGCTGTGTGTGTCCAGAACGAGGGACTCTGTCCAGCAGTACTGGGCAAGGTCAGCAAGTCGGTCTTTTTGTGACTCTAATTTTAGGTGAATATATATGATGGAAAATGGGATCGGCCCGTGAAATTCTTACAGGTAAAATGCTCTGAATCATATGATTCTTTACATGCACTATCCTTAGCTACAACCTAATAACCTCTCTCAACCAAAAGGGGAAAAAGTCGCTGTAACTAACTGTGCAGAGCAGAGTGGCCACTGGCAACAGCCTTTCATCTGTCCCTACCACAGAACACTTATCAGTCAATAAAGCTCATTTTTTCTTAGTCTTTAACATTAAATATGCTGTTAAATAATGCTTCAAAATCCTAGGACATCCAATTCTTTTTTTATAATTCTGTTTTTTTATTTTAAAGGGAATAAAAATTTTAAAAAAACATTAAAACTGATACAGAATTTCAAAATAAGATGATAGAAAATCAACAAAGGTTGTTATATTGCATATTGTTATCTTCAAAGTAGTTGTTCAGATTACCAGACAGAAACATGCAAAATTGGTCAAAAAAATTTTTTTAAGAAAAAAAGTAAGCATTAACTGTTTCTCTCAATAAAGAAACTGCTCAAAAGGAAAGAACAACTGGGATGGAGAGGAGAAAAGAAAGAAAGAAGGAAAGGGAAACATGTATATATGTACAAAAGACAGCTAAGATAACTGTACTACTAATTTCTGTTGGTTTATTGAAAGGAACATCCAATTCTGAATAGACAGTCGTATTTAACATGTTCTTAGAAACAAAATTAATTAGGTTTAAATATCTTAAGTGGATCAAAGATCTACATATCAAAACAGAAACACTAAATCTCCTGGGAGAGAAAGTAGGTAAAACTCTCAAAAACACAGGGGTGGGCAGAGAGTTCCTGAACAAAAACCAAACTGCTCTGGGAAATACTTCACAGAATCAACAACTGGGACCTCATCTTACTGAAAAGTTTCTGCACATCAAAAGAAATCACCAACAGAGTAAAAAGAAAACCCACGAATTGGGAAAAAATTTTATCTAACTGCCCCTCAGACAAAGGACTCCTATCTAGAACATACAAAGAATTTTTTTAAATGAGACCCAAAAATTCAAAGACCCCAATCCAAAACTGGGCATCTGAGATGAACACACACTTCTCAGATGAAGAAATACTAATAGCTAATAAATATATGAAAACATGTTCAACATCATTAGTCATTCAAGAAATGCAAATTAAAACAACACTGAGATTTCATCTCAGCCCACAAAGACTGGCTATCATGAAGGAAATCAACCAATGACAAATGCTGGAGAGGCTGTGGGGAAAAAGGAACACTTCTCCACTGCTGGTGGGAGTGTCGAATGGTGAAACCACTGTGGAACTCAGTCTGGAGATTCCTCACAAAACTAGGATTAGAAGTCCCACTTAATCCAGCTGTTCCCCTTCTGGGTATTTTCCCAGAAGAATTAAAAACGTCATACCACAGCGCTATATGTGCACCCATGTTTATAGCAGCACAATTTGTCATAGCTAAATCTTGAAAACAACCCACCAACTGAGGAATGGATAAAAAAGATGTGATATTTCTATACAATGGAGTATTACTCAGCTATAAAAAAGATAAACTCAAGGCTTTTATAGGTAAATGGATGCAACTAGAGACCATACTTATAAGTGAAATAAATCGGACCCATATGTATAAACATCACACCGTCTCCCTGGTATAAGAACATGAAAGGGTAAATAAAACCCAAAATGTACAATAGATAAGAAGAAAGGAAAAGAAATTGCTCAAAGGAAGGAACAACTGAGATGAGGGAAAGAAGAAAAAGAAAATACTAAGGCATTTTATATATATTGAAAGGAACATCCAATATATGGCAAGCTGTGCCATATATTGTGCCATATATATATGTGCCATATATATATATATGGATCCATGACATAACTGTCCTGCTGGTGTCTGATGGTTTGTTGAGGGAAACAGTGATGATTAAAATTTTTTTTTATTTTGACCAATTTTGCACGCTTGTATCTGGTAATCTGAGCAATTTATGTGATGACAACAATTTGCAGTATAACAACCACTGGTGAATTCCTACAATCCTATCTAGTGAACCTATGTATTGTCTCTAATGTTCTTTTAAATTATTATTTTCTTATTCCCTTTAATGATTTGGTCAGTCTTCTTATATCTGGTAATCTGAGTAACTTCGTTGAAGATAACAGTATGCAATATAACAACCACTGTTAATCCTTATCACTTGGTTTGAAACCCCATTTTTAATGTCCTTGGTTTGTTTGTTTGTATTTTGCTATTGTTCTTTTTGTTGTTGTTGTACTATTTTCTTTAAAATAAAATTTTAAAAAATCTTGACATTTTCCCTCTGGAAAATGAAGCTGCTCATTTATTTAAAAATTTTGAACATCAGATATGCAGTTTTAGCTCACTTTAAAAAGAAGGCCCTGGGTTCACTCCCCAGTACTGAAGAGACAGACAGACAGACACTGAGACAGAGACAGAAGAGAAACACTTCATAAGACTTAATTTCAGTCATTATTCAGTATCACACACACACACAAAACACAATGCCATGATTAAGTACACAGTGTTAAAGACTAGAGGTTTAGTATAGAATTCTGTAAAATCATAGTACAAGTGATTTAAATAGTAAATTTTATATCCCATATTTTACACAATAATAAGGGAACATAAACATACCTTGTAAGTATAAATAATATTTCCATTTCTTTCCACATTTAGTACATGTAAGCTCTCATAATTTGTCTGTAAAATATCTGAAATAAGAAAGCAACGAGTGAACACTGGCAAGACATTTTAAAATACACCGAACAAATACAGCATCAGGGAGAGACGCCAAGCACCGTACACGCTGGCGGTTCCATTGCGTAGAGTCTCAACGCGGGCAACCTAACCCATGGTCACTGGCCGTCAGAACAGTAGTGACCCTCGAGGTGGACATCAAGGGCCAGGGGTTCTCAGGGGCCTTTGGAGGCACAGGTGAGGTGTGCGGGTCAGGTCAGCTCCCTGAGCTGTGCCTTCTCATGGCGGCGAGCTTTTCTGTGCGGACGTCACATTGCCACCAGTGCCCAGCATCTACTCAGTTGTGCTTTTTGTGATCAGAGGCTGCATTGTTAGGGATGCGCAAACTGAACTGTCAGAGCTTCCCTCTGGATTAACCCTGTTAGGTGGGCAGCTGAGCAGCCAGGTGTCCGGGTGGTTAAGGCAGGAAAAAAGCACAGCCTCCCTGCTCACCCCTCGCTGCTCTCTGGAAGCAAGAGGAGGAACAGACGGCACGCCAGCCTCCGAGTTCCAGCTGCCCGGTGCAAAGGTGCAGGGTGAAGGATCGGGAGGATTTGCACAGGCGCAGGGACCCCTCTCTCCCGTGCACATCCTCCTCCCCAAAGATCCGAAGTCGTGGGGACCAGGAGCAGAGGAAGAATGGTAGGGCTGTTTCGAGTCTGACCAGGAGAAGCGCCTCGGCCCTGCCCTGGCGCGGTGGCTGCTGCAGGTCCCTGCTAAGACGCTCCCAGCCAAGGCGCTGGGCAAGGAGCACAGCTCCCTAGGTAGGCGCAGGGCCGGCCAGGGGGCCTGGGTGCCAGACGCTGGACTGCAGCGCTGCTGCATAAGGAGGGCGCCCCACCACCCCACTACCATCCCTCCACCCCATCCCACCCCAACCCCACCCTGCCCCCGTACATACATCCACGCACATCTTCAATTAGGCACATATTCGGGTCCAAAAGATTGCACAAATTTGCAACCAGAAGCCAATCAACCCCTTTATTTTTACAAAGTGCACTTTTTACCTAGTCTTTTTCCCACTAAGTCCTCTTTGTCTGCTATTAACATAGCTCTATCAGCTTTCTCTTGGGTGTTGTTGCTTGCATGACATAGTTTTTTCTGTCCTTTTGTTAGTCTTCCTGTCCCTTAAGCTTTGCCTCTGACACAGTGTCTACTTCTCCTTCTTCCCCAGTCTGCTAGTCTCAGTCTTTTAATTGGCTACATAGTGCACTTATATTTACTGTAATTTCTGTTATATCACAACAGAAATACAGGTATATGTGTAGCAAGACACATGTCTATAGGACTTTGATTCACAGTACCCCAAAAGACCATCAATTAAAGAGTGAATAAATTGCAGTACATCCAAACAATGGAATACACTGTCACAATGAGAACGAGTTAACTGTAACAGCACACACAAATGCTGAGGAACAGAAGCCCAGGTCCTACCCTCCAAGCACTAAAACATGTGACAAATCAGATGATTCAATCTGTATGCCAGTTTTAATCCTGTAACCCATGTTCCTAGATGAATGGCTACCAGGAAAGGGCATGAGGCACTTCTGGGTGCTGGAAGAAATATTTCCTTTCCTAGCTGAGAGCTACTGACATGGGAGTTTCACTCTGTGAAAATTAACTGATCCAGGCACCTGTGACTCACATCCGTATCTTAAGAAAGCAATATTTTGAGGAAGAACATAAAGATTTTTTACACCAGATATTTAACTTACAAATTAACAGCCATCTTTCATCTTTCATCAGCCATCTGGCTAGTCCCAGTTCTGCAGTTAAAAGATTCAAATATTGGTGGGTATAGGGTTGATGATTTTCACTAATGGGGAAGAAAAGTATCTTTTCACAATTTCCTCAGAAGTGATCCAAAGTTCAATAATTGCTTAACAGGTCATTTTTTCCATATATGAATAGTGTTTTTAGATGTTAAATATTATTCTGTTGATTATGACGTAAGTGTAATATTCAGATAAAACACACCCAAAATATCCTGTGACTCACAGCAAAACTCAGTTTGGATTCCTGATGAAAAGCACGTATATTAGTGAGCTGGATGCCTGTCCTGGAGCTGGGGGTGGGAATGGTGGAGAGAGGGCCTGGGCCTCATCCTGAGGTTGTTCTTCTTGGCCTCCTGAGCAGCAGCTGTCCAGATGTTCCAGGGGTGGGGCAAAGGGGTAGGGGGATGGGTTGGATCCATGAATGTATCCATTTTTCAATACATACTGAGCTGTGCGACACACTTCACACTGATTTTAAGATAGAAGGATAATCATTTGGTCACTTAGCAGAACAGGGTTCAAGAATCTCACTGCTGAAGAGGGCTTCACAAGCTCCAGAGCTCTTGTTTCCGTTTCACCCACACTGTGCTAAGGGGCTGTGGCCCCCTGTGCAATGAAACTGTGGGGCTCAGTGAGGTGAAGACACTCGGTCAACATCGCACAGTGAGACAGTGGTGCAGCTTCGCTCAACCTAGGAGAAAGTAAGCAGGGCAATAAGCTGAGCGCTCTGCATTGAGCTCACAGTGGAAAATGGATAATCACTCCAAAACCCTATGTTTTAAACATCTCAAGAGCATTTCAGTGAGTTCCTTTTCATCCTGCACTTGACTTAAAACTTATGGAATGCAATGAGTCAATATAGAAAAGTGTTTCTTTCAAGATTATAAGGAAGCTGGGACAGACTTTCAGAAAAGCACACTTAAAAGGTTTCAGCTAAGATAAGAAACACTTTTATACAAAGGCTTGCTAAAAAATCCAATTGCTTTGTAAAAAAAAATATATTTATTTTCAAATAACTAAAAAATTCTCCAAGAAATGCAGGTGACAACAAATTCATGTTTATATACATATTTATTCCATTATACACTGGCTTTCAACTCTGGCTGTGGTAGAAAGATCAAAGGAGATTTTTAAAAAAACACTGACATCCAAGCTTTTCCCAAGCTTTTCTTATTTTAGTGGGCTGGTGTGAGGTCCACTCTTTCTTGTTTTAAATTCCTTAGGTGATTAAATATGCAGTTAGGTTGAGAACCAACAAACTAGAAATTTATGTTACATGTTAAGCACGCTTCAGTAGCCAGCCCAGCTAAGACCAGTGCATGATATAAACATGGTAGGCAGAGATTAAAGAAATAAAACTAATGCCTTCGTGGGTACATTAACCCTGCAGTTAAGTACATGGTTCACATTTCAAGGACATTTAAAATAGACAAATATGGCAATGTTGGAAATCCAGGGACCAATATCTCACCACACACCATCACTCGTCAGCCCTTCCTCTCTGGAGAAGTTATTCGGGGTAACACACCCTTCTCAAAGGAGTGCTCAGTAGCCTCTTTGATTATTCATTCTGACTCTTCACCTAATAGTCATCTCTGGGAAGTCCAGAGGAGGAAGTTTAGCAATTGCAAATAAGGAAATATGGTTTAACTCTACAGTTTATGTACTCAGTGCTCATGAAGAAAAAATGTAGCATCTTGATAGGCAAGACACCTGCACAGGCAAACCTTCTAAAGGAAAGGAAGTATGCAGGTGGGCAAGGTATCCACAAGCCGTGGTTCATGCACAGCAGAAGCTAGTTTTCTAAATGGATTTGTCCATGTCAGTCTTTTCCTTGGCGAACAGAGTGACTTCACTTTGCAGGAAGATGCTGGGCAAATGTATAAATTTTATTCCAACTGCTGTGAAACACAAAGCAAATAATGAATTTATCTTTCCAGAGATAGTACTTGGAGGAGATGCAGCCTTATGTGAAAATGTGACTTAATTCCCAATGCACAGATCAAGAAGGTGATGAAATACGATGATACTTATGACATTACTGTTCTGTAAATAACTCATGGAAGGAAGTCCTCAGGCCCAACACGACCAGGCATTATAATTCCTAGATGTATGAAATAAATATCATGATGTGACATATTGCATGTTTTGAATAAAGTGAGAATAGGCAAGACTGGGATGACTAAGAAGCAACAAAAGATGAGGATTAGAAAAAGAAACTAGGGAAGTAGGGGAAGGAAAAACAGGACACACAGTGACAAAAGAATGACCCGGTAGGTCCCGTCCCCCAGCCATCTGGGGCTGTGCACAAGGCTTGCGCTCCATTCAGGCACCTGGCAAGGTGTATCAAGTCCCTGGCAAAGATGAATGATTACAAGATCTGAAAGATGAATCCATCTGGTATATCACAAATCCAAGACTGATCAAATCAGGTGAAAGATACGAGGGAAAACCCACATTATTTCCAGAATTGTATAGAGAGAGTCCTCAACTTACAGTGTTTGAATTTATTGTTTTTTTTTTTACTCTGTAAGACAAACTCAGAAGCAAGTATGCTTTCAATTTTCTCCTTCCTGGTCCAGCATTATGCCCTGGGATCCTTGCTTGATGCTGGGAAGGAACAGCAAGCCACAGCTGGGGTCAGCTGCACAATCATGAGAGTGAACAGCTTACAGCCTGCAGAGTTCCATGTTGCCAAGCTATGATGTCCACCAGGTTAGGCACAACACATGTATGTTCTTTGTTATGGTAATGGGGACTGAAGACAGGCTCTTCCCCCTGAACTACATCCTCACCCATTTCTTTAAATTTAGAGACAAGTTCTCACTATGATCCTCCTGTCTCAGCCTCCTGGACTGCTGGGATTACTTAAATGCATTTTCAAATTACGATATTTTCCAGTTATGATGGGTTTTTTGGGCACCAAGTGACCCGCACGGAAAGCACTGACTGATGGCAAACCCAGAAACCTTCTGATGTCACCTATGAGAAGGATGTCGCATTTCCACAGCTGACAGCATAGCTCACTAGCTGTTTGCCCAGGGATCTGTCGTATTTCCTAAGAAATACCGAACACCACTAAGAAAGCTTCTATCTTATTTGTGGGTATAAAAACTGTTAAAGTTGTAGGCCTAGGAAGTAAGTACGGAGAGAGGAGACAATGCCATTGTATATTCATAATTTACGTTTGAAAAGCTGGGGACTTGGGAAGGAAAATCATTTGCATAAATGTGTTCCAGCCCAGCCAGACTGGAAATAAGACTGAATCGTAGTTGAGCCAGTGCAGTAAACTAGAGTAGAAGAGGGGCTGACCTGTGGCTTTGCATGTTTTGTGCTACTGTCCACCTGTGATTTTCACGTAACAATTCTCTTTGTGCACCCAGGCTAAAAGTCTCGCCCAGGCGTCCTGAGAGAACAAAATACGCCGATATCATAAAACTAGTCTTCATATTAAATGTAACCATCTGAGGGCCCAGGATATGTTTTTCCAATGGAACCTCAATACACAAGTTTATAATTCTTCACTGATGAAAGATATGAGGAGGCCAAACTTGAACTGGGCCATGCACAGCTTTGCAATGACAACACATGTTACTGAAACACAAGGCTGACATTTCGCACTTCCTCTAATAGCAAAAGAAGGTGGGGTTCAGGGAAAGGACTGCTTTACCTTCCTACTTTACAGTGGAAATTAGGCCTAAGGCTACCTGCTGTATTTCAGAAAGCTAAAGCTCCAACAGCTTTGTAGACAATCAAGAGGTATTTTACATCCACTCCCTTCCCCCGACCCAAAGACAAAGTCTTTACTAACAGTGAGGCCAACAGCAAAATCAAACAGGAAGCTACACAGACAAACACGATTTCTTTTTTGGGACCAGCCCTCAAAGCTGCCAAAGCCATGGAACATGCAAATAATTCTGCTACAGCATAAGATGTAAAGTAGGAAGGGAAAACTTCTACCAGCCTGCGGGGAAAAGGGTAATTTCATGCTCGCCCCCCAGTGTACTCGGTCTACTGTATTGAAGGAGAACCAAATTTCTTTTTAAAAGGGACAAGTGCCCTGGAGGGGACAACTCCTAGAGCCAAGGTGGGGCCCGAGGCACCATTGCTTTAAAACTGACATTGCTTAAAAAGACAAAAACCCTGCGAAACCGCAGATCCCCTCACCAAAGCACATCAGTGCTGGGAAGGCGCTCAAGCCACCTTTGAGTGCCTCCATCAGACCCAGGAGTTTGTGGCAGGTGCGACCCGTAGCCTGCAGGCCGGGATCTCTGCCCTGGTCACCTGGCCTCGCAGCCGCGCGACCCAAGTCGCCCCAACTTCGCTGGCACACGCAGAAGCGGGCCTCACTACGCTGCAGCAAACTTCTTCAATGGAAAAAAAAAGTGAGAAATCACAGTTCCCTTTCTTTAAAGCGGACCAGTGCTGGTAAGGCCCCCAAATCACAATCAAAGACAAATTATTCGCCGGGGATGTAGCTCAAGCTGCATAGCGCCTGCCTGGCAAGCGCAAGGTCCTGGGTTTGATTGCCAGTCCCGCCCCCCCGCCCCGCAAAATAATTAAAATTTTAAAAAAGACAAACTGCAACGGTTCGATGTTTATATGGTGCTTTTCGAGGCTGCCAGGAGTCAGCCTTC
Source organism: Dinomys branickii (assembly GCA_004027595.1). Taxonomy (NCBI): domain Eukaryota; kingdom Metazoa; phylum Chordata; class Mammalia; order Rodentia; family Dinomyidae; genus Dinomys; species Dinomys branickii. Next base: position 234,815 of record PVLD010000617.1, on the reverse strand, counting down.
CGTTCTCCAACGCGCGGCCGCCCCGAGCCCGGGTCCTGGCCGAACCCCACCGTCCCGGCTCGCGCCCACTCTCACTCAGGTGGCGCGAGCGACCCCGGGCCTGCGCCCCCAGCCGGCGGCGGGGCCTCGGGAGGGACGCTCACCGCGACGCCCGAGCGGTCGCCGGCCGCTCCCCACCGCAGCCCGCAGCCGCAGCCAGCGCCCCGCGCCCGACCCCAGCCCGGCTGCCCCGCACCTGCGCCGCCGCCCCTCGCCGTCCGCAGCGCGGGCAGCGCGTCCTGCGCGAGGTCGAAGTCGGTGACCAGGCGCAGCGCCATCGCCCGGCCGGCGGCCCCGGGCTGCTCAGGGCCGGCCACCGCCGCCTGCCTGCCCGCGCCGCCCTCCGCCTCCTCCCCGCCCCCGCGCGCTTTCGGTTCTGCGCCCCAGGGAAGTAGGCGAGGGCGCCGGGCCGGGAGGGTCACGGCTGAGGAAGAGACCGCGTGGGGAGGGAGTGGCCTCCTCCCGCCCGGTGATCGCTCTGGGTGCCACGCTGGAGAGCAAGCGGCTGGACAGAGAGCTGGGTCCCCCGAGGCGCGAGGTCGTCACCGTCACCGCAGCAAGGGCGACCCTGCCCTGGGCCTCTACCACCCAGCTCGGGCGGCTGCGTTTTGTTACGTGTTTAGGGACTGAGGACCTGCGGGGCCCGTGGGAACGTGACTGTTTTGAGAGCGAGAGCACACGGGTTCACAGGTAACGCAAACGGCGCCCTGTGCCTGCGCGCCCCACAGTGCCTGAGGGACGCCGAAGTCCTCGGACACTCCGAAGCCCAAGAGCTCTGGTCTCCCCAGGGGCACCTGTCTTCTCGGCGCCTCCCCACACTTCTGCGGTGACCTCCCCTCTCCCTGGTCTCTCTTTGCGCCCCACACCACGGCCAAGCTTACTGGGCACTCGGTCTGAGACCCAGGTTATTGTCTTCCTAAGACCAAGCTGCCCTCTATGCAGAAGACCGGCAGTAACAGCTCACTTCCCCAGAATAAAACCACGGCCTTCACCCAGCCCTCCCTACCTCAAACTCCAGGCCCCCCAGCCGGTAGCTCCTCGGATTCCATCCTCCGTGCTGGGAAATCCCCAGGCCCTCCCAGCTGGCTTCGCAGCCTTCGCACAGCTGCAGCCCACAGTGAGCTCCCAGCCCTCCCTCCACTTGTAGAATGGCATTACTAGGACACCCCCGTGGACAGTCACACAGTGGCTTGCTGGATGAAAATTGAGTCTTGAGTCTTGGGACAGCCCCTCGGCCCCCTGCAGAGGTTCACAAAGTTAGGAAAAACAGTGCTCACAGTTATGGAAGAACAATGAATACAGCAATAGACCAAAGAATGCCTTTTCCCCTGTTTCTTAAAGTTTAGTCTGAAAACTTTTTGCACTGTTGTTACCTAAGGCACTTTTTACCAAGCAGACTCCTGGTCTCCAGTCTAAACTTGAGTAAAGCATGTAATCCAGAGTTTCAGATGGTGTAACCTCTGAAAACCACCCTAAACAACAAGGTCTGGATTTTCCCCTAGACATGTGTTTCTCCAAGGGAGGCAGTGGATGATTTCAGGGAGAACTCAGCTCCTCACTGCCATATACACAGGGAAATGCTCCCACTTGTAATTTGCATGGAGATTTAAGAGAAACTGCTGCCAGCATTTACGATCCATAAAAGGCAAGCCTCTTGGTATGGTTTATATCTAGATGTCCCACTAAAGCCTCATGCACTCATAGGTGGGGCTTTTGGGAGGTAGGGGGAACATGGGATTGTGATACTGGATTAAGGGTGTCCTGACTGGATTAAAACCACTGATTGAGTTAGCCTGCTTCTGGGTGTGGACATGGGAAGGCCCCCCTGGGTGTGACCCAGTAACACAAACCAATAAACTTGCAGCCTGAATGGATTAGAAAGGAAAGGAAAGCTTAAGGCTGCTGCTTTGCTGCCTCCTGCCTTCCCTGCCGTGGACTGTTCCTCCTCTGCCATGCTGCCCTGCCTTGGGGCCAGCTGACTACAGATAAAAATTTCTATGAGCTAAAAATAAACCTTTCCTCTTGTAACTTGTGAACATTGGGTATTTTTGTCCCAGCAGTAAGGAAGTAACTGAGACAGATTTTGGTACCAAGAATGGAGTCATTGCTGTGCCACTACCTGGCCATGTGGTTCAGGAGCCTTTGGAACTGGTTTGTAGGAAAGTTTTAGAATTTGGAAAGTTTTGGAGGAACAGCTGGAGAAGCAGTCCTGGAATGCTATAAACTGAGCTTGATGGGAGATTCTGGTTAAAGCTCAGAAGACCAGAATGTTGACTGTAATGCAGCCAGAAAAGAGCAGGCTCAAGAGGTTTCAGCTGGGTAGAAGGACTCCACTAGCAGTTGAACTTGGCAATACATGTTATGCCTTGGGAGAAAATTTGTCTGCATTTTGCTCCTGTCATGAGATATTGCAGGAAACAGAGGTTAAATGCAGCAGACTAATTAATCTGGTGGAGGAAATTTCAACGCAGTCTAATGTTGAGACAGTGGCATGGCTACTGTTGGGAGCTTTCAGTTAGATTTATGTGAGCATCAAGAGCAAATCAGACAGCAGAATGATTTGAAACATTTCAAATTCAGCTAGAGAGCAAGGTCCAGTAAAGTTACAACCTGCAAAGACAGGTTCTCCAAGAGGAGAACTTGGTTGCTGAAAGTATTGCAATAAAAAGCCAAGTATTTTGGAAGAAGGCAATACAAAAGATGGTTTTAAGAACCAGAAGGACTCCACCCTTTGCAGCATCAAAATTGCAAAGGTGAAAGACTTTGCTTTGAGAAGAGAACCTCAGAGCACCATACTCCGGAATGGTAGCAGCACAGGGAATTTGCTCCTCAGGATTGCGTTCACAGTGCTCATTGATCCAGGCACTCACCCCTTGCAGCCAAGAGGGAAGCCTGGCTGCTGCTCCAGTTGGCAACAGACCTTGGCATCATCCACGTGGTGCTGGTACATGCAGAATGTAAGAGATATAGGATCAGGAAGCCTTCCATCCAGATTTCAGAAGAAGGCCTGGGAGGCTGGGCAGTGTGCCCTTGAGAGGATGGTGTGTGAAGCTTTGAGTGTGAAGCCAAAGGTGCAGTGAAGACCCCAGAAGGTTGGAGAAGCCAGGAACATGCATCATCAGAGGAAAACTGCAAGGGGTGAGCAAATCTGGCCAAAGAGAGAGCTCCAGCCATCAGCAGTGCCACAGGAGCAAAGTCACCCAAGCTCTCTGGAGTTCACATCGTGCCATGGATTACTGTGGGTGGTGGACATGGAGCAATGGGATTTAATGTTTGCCCTGCTGGATCTTGGTCTTCTTTGGTCCCATTCCTTTCCACCCCACCCCCTTATACCCTTTGAATGAGAATGTGCACCTTGCTTCATTGTATGATGGAAATGTTTAACTTTCATTTCATTTGTGCAGGGGCTCACAGCTAAAGCTTTTCCTTCAATCTCAGGAGAGCGTTAGGATTTGGACTTTTCAGAAATGCTGAAATTGTTAGGACTTTGGCAACTCTTAGAGATGAAGTGAACACAATTTGCGTAAGGGGATCTATGTAAGTCTTTTGCAAGGTGGGGTGGAGCTTGTACCTAGATGTCTCCTCCACAAAGCCTCATGCACTCATATGTGGGGCTTTGGGGAGGTGCCTGGATCGTGAGTGTTTGATAACTGGATTAGTCCACTGATTGGCTGAGCATGCTTCTGGGTATGGGTGATGGGAAGGCGCTCCCTGGTTGTAGGTAGTATCAACCAATAGGCTCGTAGCCTGGATGGAATAAGAAGAGGAACAAAGACTCATTGCTTGTTGCCTCCTGCCTGCCATACCATAAACTGTTTCTCCCCTGGGATACCCTTGTGCCATGCTGCCCTGCCTTGAAACCAGCCAACTATGGACTGAAACCTCTACAACCTATGAACTAAACTAAACCTTTCCTCTTTTAATTTGTGGGTCTTGAGCATTTTGCCCCAGCAACAAGAAAATAACTAAGATACCATTGAATCCAGGAGACACTACTATAACTAATATTTCCTATCAAATAAATGTTTTGCCTTTGTCACACAGAAATATCCTTACCTGCCTATTTTAAATGTTCACTAAATTTCCCTTTTTATTTTTGCAGATAACTTCTTTTTTGCCAAGCCACACTGATTTTATAGCCAAGCAATGATATGAAAATTTTCTTTGAAAGAAATTTAAGTTAAAAACAAAGAAGGTGAGAACTAATAACCAAGCTAGCTGAAAGATGTGGCCAAAATCATGATGCTGTTATATGAGTGACTAAATTTTGGAGATTAGAAGGAGACTGGTAAAGGGTTATGTATTGGCTTCAGTTTGGTGATGGGTTAATAGAAGTATGCTGTAGGGACATTCTTCAGTTCTACTGATGACAGAACCATCTTGTCTTTATTTAAAAAGCTATATCCTATATCCTATAGGGTCAAAAACACTGGGGCAGTAATTTGCACCATTGTTTTGAGAATGGGTACATGCATTGGTTAGAACTAGGTTCACCAGAGTTAATGAACACTCAAATTAACAGTAAATAAAACATGCAGGTCTCATTCTCTCACCCATTTGGAAGAAGGTAGTCCAAAGATCATACAGCAGGCTCCTGAATTCATCAGGACATAAATTCTTTCCCACTTTTTATTTCACCAGACCTTGAGTATACCTTGGCCTCATGGTCCAAGATGAATGCAAAGGCTTCAGAATCTGCATTCTAGAAATCAAAGCGGAAGAAAGGGATAAAAGGAAGGCAATGCCTCTTTTTAAAGGATTCTTCCCAGAAGTTCTACACAGCATTCTTGCTTATGTTTTATTGACTAGAATTTAGTTATTTGCCAAATATAGGCTTAAGAAAATATACCCAGGCAGTGATAATCTCAGATAAAAGGACAAAATCACTGATGAAGATGGAGAAAATATTCAGAAACAACTGGAGATCTCTTATGGGGTGAAACCCGATTTTGGTCAATGGGTTGTGAAGAAACCTCTATATCATATTTCTGAGAAAGAGTTCACTGTTCCTTCAAAAACAAAAAGGAGGCATGGGGAAAGGACAGTTCCTTTCAGCCTTCAAGTATTTCAGGGTCTGGATGTGATCCTAGAACTTCAGCCATCCACGTGGAAGATGGGGCCAGTCAATGAGGTCACACAGAGCTCTGAGGACTGCAGAGAAGCCTGCTATGTCATTTTTGGTGCCAGCCCTACCTCTGGCTCTTCCTCTAATTAACATAAATTTCCCTATCATTTAAACAGTATTGAGTTGGGCAGGATCTCGGTTTTAGGGGTGATCGTTTCAAAATTTCAAATAAAAGCCGAAGAGCACAACGATCTTACTAGGTTTTTATTTGAACTCTTGTGAGGACTCACTGTTCCACATTTTATGTTGTTTTTCTTAGCATGAAGTGAGGTAATGTTAAGGGAATAGGCCTGAGGGGAAAGCCCGGGTAAGCAAAGCGTGAATTCCAGAACCCTGGTGACCTAAGGAGCTCTGTATGTGATCATCCTGAAAACTGACTATCAGCCTTTTCAGTTCCCAGAATCCACACTTTCCCTTTACTGTGTGAACCTGTTTGAGTTGGGATTTCTATTACTTGTGTTGGAAGCACCCCAAATCAGGGATCCACCAACTTAATAAGCAGTCACATCACTGAGGGTCTCATTACAGTGGGGATCTGGGGAAGCATGCAGGGGTCACACTGCAGAATACACAGCTGAACAAGCTTGCAGGAGACAGTGATGCAAAAGCCAGTACCTGATCTAGCTGCGTCCTGTGCTTAGCAACAGGATCTCTCCACTTCTGTGTTGCCACCTCACTTTGCACTGTACAGAGGGCAGGGTGGGATTGGATTGGAGGGGTAGCTACGGAGATACACAGAGCTAAAGACCTAGCTAGGGTCTGCAGGAAGTCTCAAATCAGTGTGAACACTGAGTTGGTAAGTTGCAGCCAGACCGTGGGCCTTCAGGTCTAATAGCAAATGACAGGGCATTGGTAAACTGTAAGGAAGAGACAATAAGGGAAATTATTTAGCCTAGATTTCTAGAAAGCAGAGCTCAGCCAAGATTAAAATGCTGAGACTACGGGAGAGATGTAGGCACAGACCAAGAAAAGATGAGAAGGTCTGCAAGATCCCTGGATGGCTCATGTGCACATTATGGCCTGAGAAGCATGGTCCAGCTGCTTCATGCTTTAAGTAAGGGTTGTTTCCTTTCCTTCTCTATCTATGCCTTTGATGAATTTCAAGCCTCTGTTAACTTGCTGCAAAACAGAAACCTCACTCTGAGGCACAGGAGGCAAGAGGCTGAGGAGTACAAGAGTCGCCCAGAACATAAGTACCCTGTGACCAGCACAAGACATGATCCTACCAAAATGAATGTGCACTCTAAGTGAACCCGTTTACCTACATTCAAATTTTTCAGTGTTTTATTAATATGATCACAGGAATAATATTAGAGACCTTCAAAAATAGAGATGTTCAAGGTAGATAATCCCTGAATTACCAATGACAAATTCTGTTCTGATAAGGATGTTTGGCAGTCATTTCTTAGTAGTTTGTATTCCTGTCCTAAAAAATGCAAAGCACATTGACAGTCTATGTATTCTTCATCTATAGAAGACATTAAAGACATATTAAAATATGTCTCATATTAAAACATGAACTGACTATGTAGCCCTGGCTGGCCTCAAACTTGCCGTGATCCTCCTGCCTCAGCCTCCTGTAATCCCTCCTGGGATTCCAAATGTGCACCACCACACACAGCAGGCACTAAATATTTCTCCAGGAAGAAAGTACCATCAAGTTCTGTTTAAAGCTTAGTTAATGAGTAAATGCTACAAACTGGGATTACTGTAGTCGGATAGGCAGAGCAATGGAATGTATGAAATATGACGAGATTATCCATAAATACATAATTACGAGGGGGCTGGGGATATAGCTCAGTGGAATAAGTGCCTGTCTAGCAAGCACAGGATCCTGAGTTCGATCCCCAGTACCGCAAAAAAAAAAAAAAAATGAACTCCTAAATACATAATTACGTGAAAGTTGTGTTGCCATGTGTGACACCACATTTCAGGAGATAAATGAACACATGGGCCTTAGCACTATTTGTATTGACCAAGAAAAGAAGGATTGATATTCTAGACCAGAAAACATGGTTTCTTAGATGCTTTCTCATTTAAAAAAGAATCTCAATCTCATTTTTTAAAATAGAAACTTAATCTGCCTACTTAAGATTTACACGTGTTTCTTCCTCCTGCCTCTCCCCTCCTCTTCTTCCTTTTCAACACCTTATAACCCCTGCTTGCCCCTCAGCTCCCTTTCCTGCTCTATTTCTGAGCGGCTCCATCCTAAAAGCATCCAGTGAGGCAAAGGAAAGCAAGCAGCTGTACAGACAGCGTTGCGAGCAGGGCAGTGACCCAAATTTGGATATCAGAGATCAGACAGGAGGAAAAAGGGGCCTGGAAGGGACTGGTGGCCTGGCAGGAGGCAGCAGAGCAGGGGCTGAGGGGAGCACCTGGCTCAAGAGTGCAGCACCCTGCCTGGGGTAACAGATTTCAAGTGGCGGAGGAAAGCGTTTGTACAGGACCAGGAGTAGCAGCTAAACTGTAGGAACTCATCAGTCGAGACTTTTAGAATGACGTGAGCTGTGCTTCTCACTGGGACGCAAGGCAGCCATAAAGTAAGATGAGAAAATAAAACTAAAACCTGTAGTGTCAGGTGAAATTGAAGGTACTGCTGTAAATTTATAGGTTTCCATAGAAAAATTATGACAGACCTATCATGACAGAAATGTACATGTGCTACACATGCACACTTACCCACATGCATGTGGAGACATACTCACATTCCTTACTTCTGTCTGAGGAAATCCCGGACGAGCAGCACCCCTGTATCATTAACACACCTGGCACAAGGAAAGAAGCAGATTAGCCTGGAACATCTGGTAGCACCACGAGGCAAGAATGATTTTTTAAAAAAGGATGATAGGGACATGACAGATGATCACAGGCCCAGTACAGTGTGGCTCTAACTGGCCAGATCTGGGTTAATTCGAGCATGGGAAAAAAAAAGAGAGAGAGAAGAAGAAATTAGAACCTACTAAAGCAGGCAACTGTGGCCCAGAGGGACCTAGATATATTAGAAAGATAAATATAGACACATTGAAAGTTTGATGAGGAAAAGAATCTAGTTTCCAAATACCACCACAAACCCTTCTGAAGCCTGGTATATACAACCTTAATTGAAAAACACTGCCAGTACTGGAGCAAACGGAAATCATAGCATATAATCACTTCCAGAAATAACCTTAATCTAATCATGAGGAAACGTCAGGCGCACCGAACTGAAGGACATGCTACAACATAATCGAATTGTAATCTCTGAAAGTATCAAGGTCGTGAAAGTCATAAAAAACCGAAGGACAGCTTAGAAAAGGAGACCAAAGTCAAGGCTGTGGGTATTCCCCGGGCTCCTGTTCTGAATTCTCTTCCTGTAAACTTCGGTACTGGTTCTGCTGAGCATGCTGGAGTGGGTCTGAGGATTAGGTGGCAGTGACGTATCCAGGTTAATGTCCTGATTTTGATGTTCTCTTCGTGGCTATCCAGAATGCTGGGGATTTTTTTATATAAAAAACCTTAATTGTACATTAGATTAACAATTATTCACAAATACTTCAAGAAAAAGTTTACTTATATCGTACTACCAACTTTTCTGTCAGTTTATGATTAGTGCAAAATAAAAAAGCTAACACGACTGTTATCAGAATAATTGTTATCAGAATAATTCTAGGAGCCTCATCAAGCGCCCTCCCTGAATAAGGAACTGCCACTTCCAGCTGTATGAGTGGACTTGGTTTACAACACTGGATTATCACAAGATGCAGGGTTTAAAAATGGGTTGCATTTCCTCATTCTGCCTCAAAGCCCTGAAGAAAGTTGCTGTACTTCCCAGCTTTATGCTCTATGAAGTTAATTCTCCAAAACTGGCTGAAAATAAACCATCATCAGCTAAGAGGAGAAGCATGATGAAAATTTTTCTTCTACCTTTTCTCCTTAACAGGAAACTTCCATTAACTGACCTCACAGGAAAATTCACTGAAACTAAACTTTTTTTCCCACTGCAATCATATGATTTTATTTCCTAGGGGAATTGATAACAAGGCATATGTATCTATTACAGAAAGATTTTCATTAAAAGTGCACATGCTGATGTCATAAAATCTGCGAGTTCCATGGACAGTAGCTATATAAAAAGAAAGACTTGACAGATAACTTTTGTGCATGGCAGGTTTTTAATGTCCAACGCCCATGTGTTCTGTAAGTACTTTTTTTCCCAAATTCTCAACACCAGAGAGAATCTCCAAAGCCATTCATTAGCAGCTTGCCAGCCAGCCCCCAACTTCAGCTCAGTCTGAAAGCTGCCCTCACTGTGGCTGACGCTGAGCCTAGCACAGAAGTCCTATTGTCATGGAGTCTCTCAGGCACAATTCCTGGAGTAACCCATTCAGGCAAACGAAGGTCTCAAATAAAAACTAAATAAATGACCATCTGCAAGGCAGTGGGTTTGTGAGCTCTTTTCAAGGCCTGGAGGACAATTAACTTGATGACAATTAAGTAACGTGTTGTAAAATGTCCTCCTCCAATTCAGAGGAGTCTGTTCCCTTATGACAAGTGTTAGTGTGGGGGAGGGAAGCGACATGCTGTCCTTCAGCCCCTGAATCACAGAACCCTTTTTCTTTGCAAACATTTTGCATGAAAAATATCATGTGGGTGACTTACCAGGAAGACATGTCTGCTTACACAGAACTTTCCATTGTCTGCATTTTTCACCTGTTTGTGGTTGTGAATTTTCCTCCCAGCGGCTGTCTTCCCCTCCACTGGGCTTTGCTAATTAGGGCTATGAAATATTTTCTGATTACCGGGCTCCACAGTGGTCTCTTCCCTCCCTCCAGTTTCCTGCCAGTGGCTATCTCTTTGGTGTCTTTGTTCCCAGAAAAAAAAAAAATCACCCCTGCAAGCACTGATCAGAAGTCTCTGAATATGCACTGACTCATTAGCTCCTTAGAGATCTTCTTCATTAAGTAGCTTCCTTTTAAACTTCAACTGTGGCATACTTTTTATCTTCCCATGAATCACAACATACAAAGGGAACATGGTTTGACCTGAAGTAGAAAGACAAGCATATCATAAAAAATTCTTTTCAATGTTATTATGCTAAAAAAGTGAATCTTTGAGCCTTGCTCTGTGTCAGCTCTAACAACACAAACCACTTTAGAGAAAGTAGCCACACGTGTTCAAAGGAGAACCCAAGTGGTTAATCCCCAAAATACCCCCTGTATCTGTTTTCTTCCACCCATGTTATTTTTTAAAGTAATTTCAATTTTTTAAAAGCAATGAGATTTGCAACTGATTATTTAAAATTGTATTAAGACTTTCATTAGTGCTCTTCTGTTGCTTAATTTTTCTCAAAAATATCTCTAATTTAAAGCTTCTTTGTTTTCAAAAATCCACACCTTTTGCAAAGTTTACTCCTACCTCCTCCGTCACAGCCTTTGGCCTGGAAAGTACTGTCTGCATCTGCATCTCTCAGAACATGTTCTGCTGGAAGAGGGGCGCCGTGACAAACCAGAGCCAACGAGAGAGATGCTCACCTTTCCTCATAGAATCAGAAGTCAATCAGTGCCATCAGGGTGAATGCCAGCCTGAAGCTTGTAATATGTCACCTTTCCCTTCAGCACCTCTGTTTTTCCAAGGCCCATCTAATCTGTGTCCACTCCCAGGAGCCCTTGGTCCAGTTGCCCATCGAGGGCATGCTGCGATGGCATCAAAACCTTGTTACTTAAGAAAAAGCCTGACATCAACACCAGCTTGGCCAGATGCTCAGCTGAGTCTCGAGAGTGTAAAGAATTTCAGGGTTTTATACATTTAAAAACAAATGAAACCCAGTAATAGCATGAATGTAGCAGGCACTTGACCAAGGCCTGAGACCGGAATTCTTGTGGTTCTGGTATCAGCTGGCTGTGCAATCTTGTCAAGTCACTTAGTCTTTCCAGACTTGGTTTCCTGATTTGTGAAATAAGAGATAGGGTTATGATGCCCAAAGTCCTTTTTACTTATAAATGGTTCTAAGATTCTTAACTACAGGAAAAATAACAAATATATCCCCTTCGCTACCCCATCACCAAGTTCGTAGGTGGAATATGTGGAGAGAGCCTTAGGAGAAACTTCAACTCTGGTAACCAAGGACATGCTGACATTGTAACAGCGAGAGATTCCCAGGGTGCCTGCTGGGCCAGGGAGGCCGCGAGGAAAAGGGGAAGAGTGGCGGCAGAGGTGGCGGGGACCACGCTGGTAGGGAGTGAGCTCTTTTCAGGCCCCCTTCTCCCTTTTCTCATCATCCTAGACCCACCCCCGGGCCCTCTCATTGGGCGATGCGAAAGCTGCAGACACAGCTTTGTTTTCGTGCCACATAGTATTAACCACAAGTTGGCACATCGGCTCCCGTTTTGAGTATTTTTATCTGAATCCCAGAGGAGGGTTATTCCTCTCCCAAAAGACAAGTCCTGAGCTGGACCAGCAAGAAGACCCCTGGCAGGCTTTGTGCTCTCTGTGATCAGCCACCACTCCTGCCACTGTCCAGGGGACTCTCAGCACAGTAAGGTCCACATCCTTCAACCCCCTCATTGTCACCTCTACAGGCGAGGAGGGCCTGTGAGCACCACCCCCGGGGTGCCTGACGGGCATTTCTAGCAATTTCCCAGTTATGCTGAGGCTGCCCATCTGGGATGCACACTTCATATTCCGGCACACACTAGGTACGTAACAAATGATGGTGTTTCATGTTCATAATGAGAGGTCAGAAGTAAGCGCCGTGGAACAGCAGCAACTAGGAGTTATTCCACCCTGAACTTCTGACTTGATACATTTGTTGTACTTTCCCTCACTCTGTTTCCCGACACTGTTAATGCATTCTAGCAATTTTCAAGAAACAGCTGTCCCTGAAAGACAATAAAAATTGAATAATAGGTAAAATGATATTTTGGAAGAAACTGGTGTAGCCTACATATCTGCGATAGCCTTACCCTTACAAAATAGACAAGGGACACTATTGGGGTTATGTAAATTGATTCTTGGTTTTCTTTCAAATCTTTTGGAAAATTTACAGTTAAAAAAATCTGAGTGACTTACCAAGATTTATACAGAAATTCCTTTAGCAGAAACAAACAGCTACGCTGAACTGCAGAACTCTTTTCTGACTCAGGTAATCAACCACCTTCAATCATGAGCTAGAAAAGTGTTAGACTCCGCACAGCAGAGTTTAGGGTGGCTGCTTGCTACAAAGTACTTTTCCAACTCCCACCTTTAGCTTCAAACCTGAGCACAAGTGAGTTTTTAAAAAAAGAAGTGAATTATTTAAAACCTACATTTGTGGCTGATTTTCCAAACTTGTCCTCTCCAACGTGCGCACAGCAAAAATGGTCAACTTTCACTTAATGAAAAAAAATATAGTAATGCACATATATTGATACACTGACAGTTGAAATTGTTCAGGTGTTTTCTTGCAGTCATACTTCACACTCAGAAAGCTTCAGCTACTTTAAAACAAATTTCTTTAACATCCATCCAAGGTAAACAAGGAACAGAAGTAATTATCTCTCCACAGATGAATGGGCAGGGACAAAGAAATGGACTGAATTAACCAGCAGGGAAATCCAGCAAAAGGCTCCAAATAATTCTAATACAATTTCCCTTTGATGAAAATAGGAAGAAAGCTCTGAAAGCATTGTTTTTTATTCTTTGTGATGTGAGAAATGCACGTCCTCAGAGACAGCTAAACAAATAAGGTGAAGCGGCTGGTAAGTACGAGCCGCAGCAGTCCAAGGCTCTGGAAACCACATTGAGTTTTTCTGGGTAATATGCTCAAGGCCCTTCGATGCCGAATTCCTACAATCAACCTCTGATCTACCAGCACCACACTGGTTGACATAAAGCAGGCAAAGAAGCAATTTCTACTAAACTAACATACGTGTTACACGGTGCAAACCTCTAAAAGTGTGCAGCCTCTGGGAAGCACCAAGCAACTGGGAATTTTTCTGAACAACAATAGTTTTCAGTACAACAAGCTCACAAGTACGCTGTCTCTGGCCCAAAGCCAGGCCCCTGACACTAACCAGCGGAGCCACAGACCCGGGGAATGCGGAACAAGCACAGCTGAAAAAGCTCTTCTCTCCACCCTCTCTCCTACTGCGCTGTGGCTTATTAAGAGGAGATTATACAACAAAAACTGGGTCCTCTGGGAATTACTAACTTTAATAATCTCACCTTTTATGCGGTGGCATATGACAGGATCATAAAGCAGAAAGCCTGGTGGAGATCTCAGACTGCCGGCTCCCGGAGGCGCCCCCACATTCGGGCTTGAAGGTCTGGGCAGCAGGAGTCCTGCCCTGGCTCATCCCGTTATTCCTACCCCTCAGGTCCAGCCTGAACGCCGAGTTTCCCAGCCCCTCCATCCCAGTGGTCCTGAGACTTGAGGGGACATGAGGAGTCACTGAAAACTACCGTGAATGTTTGAATTTGTTTAAACTTTATTGTGATGAAAGACACACTACCATGAATCCCCTCAAAATCCTCCCCCTCACCTTGATACACTCGCCCTGTTATTCCTGCCACTGTCTGCAAGAGCCCCATGGTCCTCTTCTGAGAGAGCCTTTACCATGCCGTCCTGGCTGCCCTGATGTTCTGAATCCACTCAAAACACTTCCCCTGTGTGCTCATTGGGAAAGAGCCAAAAGTCACGTGGTGCCCGCTCCACAGAAGAGAGTGGCTGGGGACACACGGTCATGTTTCATGAGGCTGCTTTCATTGGATGGCACTCGGCAGGAGTATCATCACACCCTGCAAGGACACTCATGAAAGAGGACTTCAGAACAGCTTCAGAAAGTGGCAGGAACAGCAGATAAGTGCCCTGAAGCAAGGGGGAGGACTCTGAGGAGGATTAGTGGCCGTGTGCAGTTTTCTGTAACACATTTTTATTTAAATATTCCCCTGAGATTGTAATCACGCCTTGTACACCTTGATTAGGAGCCCAGAGGTGTGAAGGTTTGGGGTTTTCCTGTTCTGTAAGCACCAATCTTCACAAGGTAGAGGGCATTTTGAAGTATGTAGTCCAAGAATTGAAATGAAAACCAATTCTCAAAAGAAGCAGAGATTACAGGATGAGTAAGCTGCTGTTCTAAAAGGTATTTGCCTTAAAATGTAAAAAACAAGACTAAAGGAAGGGCCTTGTCTCTGCAGTGTTCCCTGTAGTGTTTTAAGGTTACAAAAGTAACGTGCTACATATGTAAACACCTGTGGAGACTGCGCGCACAGATCGGTAGGTATTTAGAGAGTTACTGTTCTGACCAAATAAAACAGACCACTCAAACACCTTGGAAAGTATATTTAATTCTTTTCATTATGTGGAAATAAGGTAGGACAGTAAGGAGATCCTCAATATGACTGTAGTTACTGCTGTATTACATAGACTCAGGACACTGGGAGATCTTTCTTGTTACTTCAGAATCTTTTGACTTCAGTATTGCCCTGCCAATCCATATCACCAGTTTTCATAACGCAATGACTTTATTTATTTTTTGTAGTACTGGAGATTGAACCTATAGCCATACACATGCTAGGCAAGGGCTCTCCCACTGAGATATACCCCAGCCTCCACACCCTTTTTTTTCAATAAAGTCTCTCACTTATGCCTAGGCTGGCCTCAAATTTACCATCCTCCTGCCTCTGCCTCCTGAGTATGGGGTTACATGTATGTGCCACCATGCGAGCCCATGGCTTTTATTTTTTATTACCAGCACTCACGGAGATATGCAGGTTCAGAGTCAGGGAGTTCAACCAAATGCAAATCTAAATTTTTTTTTATTTCATCTCCACTAAATAACTATGTGTGAACATTTTCTCATTCAATAGCACAGTAGAACAACTACTTATATAACGTTTCTACCTCATTCGATATTTCAAGTAACCCAAAGGTAATTTAAATATATGGGAGAATGTGTGCAAATTCTACCCCATTTTACACAAGACTTGAGCATCCTCAGATTTTGTGATCTGCGAGGGTCCTTGAACCAATCCCACCCAAGTTATTGAGAATGAATCTTTTAATAAAGAGAGAGCAACCTAGCACTTATTGAGCTCCTTTCCGCTCAGAAACTTCCAATTTATGTCCCTAACCTCCCGTGTCCATCTTCACCATGTGTGTTGGTGGTTTTTCTCAAACTCATCAGGACAGATGAGTGCCTACTGGTAAACAAGCAACACCAGCCCTTCAGGGTCACCCAGTGAAGGGAGTCAAATCTCCAGAGGGAAGCTGAGGAAATCTGTGTAACCGACAAGAAGCACAGGCCATTCTTTACTACTGTACTGACTTTTAAGTCAACTTCTGGGTTCATAGTTTTTTTTTCTCACTAGTTCATTGTTCTATTTACAATAAATGCCTTATGTGAGATATGCCTACCTTAAGCACTTTTATCAATGAGATGGAATACAGATTCAGGGCTTTAAAGATGACAGACATCAAATCGCACTTGGTTGTATCTTACACAATTTCTTTTCTTGCTTCTTTTCTCAAAAGAAAATGACTCTACCTGAAATGTGAGCTGTCCTTTCTGGCCAGGAGCTCTAGAACAGGAAGGCTCAGCCTTCAGAACACGTCCATCCCCCACCCCCAACCACACTGCCGCATCTCCCACCCAGCCCACCCCTATGCATAAGCATGCACACACCAGGAGTTGAACTGGGTGCTGGTATACAAGCTTGGGTGGGATGGTAGAGGGCATGGCTGCACAGAAAGACCCAGAACAAGAGCCCACAATGAAAGCAGATTGGATCCCTAGCACCAGAAAGGCATTACAAGCATTGGAATTGGGGGCTGGGCGCAGAGGCCAGTGGTAGAGTGTGGGCTTCAGATGCACAAAGCCCTAGGTTCAGTCCTGAGCATCACCAACGAAGTGTTAGGGTTAAGAAAGAGGCCAAGGCTGTGCTGGTGGTGGTGCAGTTACTGCTAGGTATTTAGGATGATCCATATAATATATGCTTAGCATGGGTAGCTATTGGTACCTTATTTATCCAATAACAGTCATCAATTTCTTCCGTTCCTGCCTTTCAAACACCCAAAGCAGATTTATCTTCAGAGCCACCTACGGCAGAATTGACTTTCAACCATGAGAAGGAACTTGCCCACAGAAGGGTACATTCCCTTAGCAGAGGAAGAACAAAATACACAGCTATAACCCAGATGGACTAGAATGCGCCTTTACCTTTCTTGATGGAACGCAACTTCAGCCTGCGTGCTACTGCTGGGAGGAAAACTAACTCAGTCTTGCTGATGGAAGACAGCTCAGCATCCTGCAGCATCACATGAGTGAGTGTTCATTCAGATTCACAGTTCTTCCCTTTGTCTGTTTCCCTTTTCCTGAGAGTGACCCAGTTGCCCCAGGACAGGCCTTAAGTGTCCTGCCGCAGCAGGGAGGAGGGCAGCGTTTGCCTGGTCCCTTCTGGGTCATACCCATGCGTTTACTGAGGTGAGGTGATTACAAGTGTGAGTTGACATCCATTGCTGCTTTCCATGGTCACTGCCATTTCTTCCAGTCTCGAGGCACACACACTCTGTCCTCTCGGGGCCCAGGGTCATCTTGGCATTCACTGCCACTCTCAACCCACTCAGGGGCTTGAGACCACTTGGCCACATCCCCTACACCATCCTGGAATGTGCAAGACCCAATAATGCCTTCTGGCCAGGATGACCTCAGTCTTTCCAGCGTGAGTGACCCATGGACTGGGCACTAGTCCACACCTGAACTTTTGCCAAGTAAGTCTAGGTATCAAACCTACCTCTCTTGATTTTGCCCCAGTAGGAAACAGGAGCCCAGGGGCTTCTTGCCGGCACCTACCAACAACTGTACCCTACTCCGACCTCCTCTGGGTCTCCTCTTCCCGTCTGTCTGGAGATGGACCACCATGTAGAGATGGACCCTCAGTTCGTGTAAGAGTGAGAACGACAGAAAGAAAGGCACACTTGGGATGGCCCCGGCCCAGGACTTAGCTGTCCCCGGGAGGAAAGAATTGCATCTGACACGCTGCTGAGTCTCAGAGCTCCCACCTGGAGGTGATGTGTGCAAATTGTCAAATGCAACCCATAGCTTGTGCTGCTATGCAGACTTCAGTTGCACAGGGCCTGCAAGTGGCTCAGTGGGAGAGCCCTTGCCTGGTGTGTGAGAGGCCCTTGGTTCCACCCTTTGCACCACCAGCAAAAAAATTAATACACAAAGTTATACTCACACACTACTGTCAGTGTCAAAGTCCACTACCATTATGGAATTGTGACAGTGGCTGTGAAGGAAAGTAACAGATGTTCTGGGCAAATGTAGCAAGAGCCTGACAGAGGAGTAAACAGGGCAGGATTGGGACACTACACACCCCTTGACCTGCTCAGAGCCACCAAGCAAGCCCTGGCCTCTGGAATCCACCCAGACAGCCTTTCTCCCTGGACTTCCAGCTGTTTCACTGGTGTCCAAAATAGTCCCCGAAAGTTCAGGGAAACCTGATAATACCCGCGAACACTTTCTTTAATGTTTAAAGCCTCCTTCCAACTACATAAGAGCAGCCATGTCTAGACCTGAAGGAAAGCTAATGCTCAAGAATCTGCCTCTTCAACAACTAAATTACAAGGAGAAAGAGAGAAGGAAGCAACATAGAGATGAAGGTGAAATCATCACTATGTGTGGGACTTTTTTAATAAAAAAAGGAAAATTGAATATTGATAGCCTATTTGATAATATTTAAAGATTTCTATTATAATTTTAGGTATGATAATTTGCCTTATGGCTATGCTTTTTATTTTTATCTTTTATAAAACTATGCTCCAAATATGTGAAGATAAAAATGATTTAATGATTTAACTGTTTCTATGACTTTTTTCCAGTGTTTAAGGAGATTAATAAAAACAATTTAATATGTTTTCATAATTTCACAATCTCTGATCATAACCCTGCTTGGCTTACATGTGATATGAACTTAATTTTATTGTCACTTATTGCTAAATATTTTGTCTGTAGTTTGCTTCAGCACAAAAGGGGATGGCTACAGGGAAGGACTGGGTAGGATTAGTCTTAGGTTGACAGATACCTGAACTGGGGGTTTCTAGGTATTCATTGTACCATTCTGTCTGCTTGTGTGTTTATTTCAAATACTCCACAATTCAAAGTAAAAAAGAGTCAGAAGTAAAATACAGTTTACCATAGAAGCCTACCTTCATATCCGACTCAATGTGACTAGACAAGTACTGCTAGGCACACTGCGGCTGTGGGAAACTCTAGCAGTTTATGCCAAGGCATTAACGTGCATTCACACAAACATTTACTGCCTGTCACTAGTCAAGCGCCATCACTCAGCGCTGGCTCCTAGGTTCCATGATGCTGCTTCTGCCAGTGTTTGTGCAGCTTCAAGCACGAAGAGCGAATCACTCCCTTTTGACTCCACACAGGGACACTCTCTGTTGGTAGGGTGGCGGTGTGAGAATAATGGCGGGACATTCCATTGCGAAGCATAAAGGAAAGACAGTGGGCCTGAGAGCTGTTTCTGACTTAATATCTGTTACCCGTCCTGTCTCTGCCATTGCTTGGTCACGGGAAGCTGGACAAGTCACTTAATCTGACCAGTCATTGTCCTTACCTGTCAGGGATGTGGTGAGGCCACAACACTCCAACATTCCATTAAAGTTTACTGAAGGATATTTTGAAAGTTTGTCACATAAAATATATATTTTGTTGTTCATAAATGAAAACGTGTAGAATATATAGATAGCCTAAGCAGTGTAAACTATCTTCTTCTTTTACTTGTTTTTGTAGAAAATGATTCTTAGTCCTTTAAAATAATAAAGAATATTTAATTAATATTAACAAGTGACAATAAAAATTAAATCTATGTTACACGTAAGCCAGTTAGGGTTATGACCAGAGATTGTGAAATTATATGAAAATGTATCAATTAAGTTGTTTTTATTAATCTCCATAAACACTAGAAAAATGTCAAAGAAAGATTAAGATAAAATTATGGAATGGTGGGATAAAACTGAAATTGTGATGTTGCAACACAGCAATATTAATAATAATAGTAGTTAATTTTTATTTCATTCTTGCTATAATATGGTAATCATTGGTCTATGTAGTTTCCATGCATTCAACTTCTTTAATTTTCATAACAACCCTAAAAGTGGTTATATCATTTTTTCCATGTCTAAGATGAGCACCTTACCAAACAAATAATCATTACCATTATTACAATTGGAGAAAAATATAAACATCTTTAATATGTTTAATTAAGCAGATATTCCTTGTTCAACAACCTATCCAGTGAACAGCTGTTTGAACTTACAACCCACTGTTCTGACTTCAAGACTCATCACTTTTTCTGTACAGTTCTCTACATTTTGTAGAGAGAGCCTCAATGTCTTTTTCTTTGTACAATAGACCTTGTTTATACAGTGCTGTAATTTTTGCCGACTGTACAGTAGTTCATGGATAACTGCATGTCACAGTTAAGCAAATAAAAGCAAAGTCATCAAGTTGGAGTCTCTTTTGACCATGTCTTTGTTCTGAATCTTATAATGTACATACTGTGTACAATTCATCTAACTACCTAGTCACAGGAACAGAACTTGGTCATTAACGTGTCTGTATAAGATGAAAAGTAATAAAAAAAAGTTGAAGCTTTGGAAGATCTCATTGTAAGAAGGGACAAGATGTGTCTAAATGAATAATGCGCCAGGTGGTGGTTATCTACAGGAGCCAAGACCAGCAGTGTAGAGCACCAGGGAAAAAGGATGAAAAAAGGAATTCAGATGTGTTGTGTACCTGTACCAGCTGCACACAGCGAACATGAACATTACGGGCCACAAATGTGCACTAAGAAAAAATCGTGATAGAGCAAATATTCTGATTGCACCAACAAATAAATTCCAAGAGGAAAACAAGATAGTGGGGGAGAATTTAATTTTTAAAACAGTCAAGAAGTACATCAAAATGTATTAGGTAGCCCTTGTTGTATACTTTTAAGTTTCTTAATTGTCGAATGTATTGGTTTGGGTTGGGGATACAGCTCAGTGGAATAAGCGCTTGCCTAGCAAGCGCAGGGTCCTGAGTTCGATCCCCAGTACCGCCAAAAAAAAAAAAAAAAAAAAAAAGAATGTATTGGTTTTGGAGGGCACATTTGTGTAGAGTCATTGTTCTTGTGTTTTGCTTTGCAGGGTACTGGGAATTAAACCAAGGGCCTTGAATATGCTAAACAGATGCTCTACCACCAAGCTATTCCCTCAGCCCTTGGTTTCTTAACCACTTTTTGAAGCCAAGTGGCACCCGCACACATGTTTGATGTCTATCACTTGATATGCCCGGAGGTACGTCTACATTTCTAAAACCATCCCTTTGGCCCATGCCATACACATATCCACAACCACCAGAGGATTGCCCCACTGTATTTATGTACAGAATAAGAACACTTAGATCTTGTTTGGGTCTTGATTTTTGGCTCAAGAAATGGGAGAAAATTTGAATATTAACTGGGCTATTTGGTGATATTCAAAAATTGTTTTTTTAAAAATGGAATACAGAGTTTAAATGGAACACAGAATTTTTTTTTTCTTTTTGCCTTTTCTATTGGTCTGTTTATACTTGGTTTGAAAAAGTTAAGATGGAAGGGAAAACTGGCCCTGAATCCATCACTCTTGAAACCGGGCAAGGTGTACATGGAATTTCATTACAATGCCCTCTATTTTCATGTAGGTGGTGGTTTTCCTATAATAACAACAACAAAAAAAAAAAAAATAGGAAAAGAAAAAGAAATAAGATGTAGTGATGAAAATTAGTAGATAGCGCAGAAACCAGTGCCCTGAAATTGAAGATAGTGCGGCGCAATCTATTTGCAGTGTGAGGTGTGAAACTCCGCACCCTTTCCAGTGTTCTTTATTACTTGTTACTGTCTTTGATTGTTCGATCAATCTTACATTCTCACCTCTGGTGGACGGAGCGACTTCGTTGAAGATAACAGTGTGTAATGTAGCAACCATTGTTAATTCTTATCAGTTTGTTTTGAGGTCATGAATCGCTATTGTTGTTTTTGTGTTATTTTGATTGTGTCTTCATTGTTGTTGTTTTGTTAGCTTTTTTATCTTTAAAATAAAAAGCAAAATTAAAAAGAAAAGAAAAGGCAAAGCCCGGAAATCTGTTGTTTTACATTTCTGCCTGTTCCAGTTAGAAATTGAGAGCTGTTCAAAGGAGCGCCCAGATGATCCTGCTCTCTCACAGAGCGTTCCCCCGCGGCGCGCTCGGGGTCTTCTGGGCCGCTGGCCGCTGGCCGGGAACCGGTTCGGATGCGTCGGGAAGCCCGGCCACCTGGCCGCACGGAGCCAGGGGCTGCAGCGCTCAGCCCGGCTCCTTTCCCAGCACCAGGTGGAGCCCTGAGCCCAGATCTCCCTGTCCGCGGTGCCGGCCACTCCTGCCTCCCCCCATGGCATGGCGGGGGGCCGCTGGGCCTGCTCCACTCTGCCAGCGCCCAGGGGAGCCTCCCTCCGCCCGGGCCTCGGGCCGCAGAGCGCCGGCTCCCGCCAGGCCAGGCCACGTCCCAGCGGCGACCGGTGACACCCGGGGCGACCCTGGCGGCCTCTCCTCCCAGGGGCGCTGGAAGTGCAGCGGTGCAGGGCGCATCCCTACTCGTCCCCTTTCTCCTGCTAGGACAAAAATACCTGCAATACTCAACTCCGAGAAGGAAAACTGTGTTTGACTCGTGGTTTCAGACTTTCCAGGGCAAGGCAGAAATAGCGCGCTGGAGAAAAGCCGGTCCTCCTGGGCACCAAGCAAGCACAGAGGGAAAGAGCCTGACAGCGACAGACAGCGAGGAGGGCACAGTTAACCCCGGCACTTAGGAGGCTGAGGCAAGAGGATCAGGAGTTTGAGATCAGCCTGGCCAATAGTGTGGGACCTTGTTTTGCGCAAAACAGAAAAGAGAAGAACCCTAAGTAGCATCTTGCACAATTGTGCAGGGCTTGAGAACAGAGAACAAAATATATGCAACCAAACATTTGTTCAGTCAGAAGATCGATGTCTAATCCTCTCTCACTCCCAAAAGTGTAAGTTCCATTATTTGGGGATATTTTTTAATCTCTCTGAGTTTATCGTCTCTATAAAAGGACGAGATGGGGCAACACTGACCACGAAGTTCTTCCCACCTGTAAGCCTATGGGTATGAAGTCAGGAAGGAAACTGTAAAAACGTCAGTGATGCGTTCAGTAGGAAAGGGCAAAGGAGACCTGTCCAGTGTCGGCGGGAGCCTAAGTTATCTGAACTCATCTGTACAGTGGGTGTTTTCATTGCTTCCCATCTTTTAAATTACAAGCAGCGCAGCAAGGAAAGATGCAAAAGTACTTGGACTCTCTTAGATTTTCAATTTGGTTTTAAGAACTAAACCCAGAGTGTGCTGACTCTCCATAACAGTGACACTAGTTGCAGTACTTTCTTCTTTATTTTATTTTTACTATTTTCTGTGTGTGCGTGTGTGTGTGCGTGCGTGTGTGTGTGTGTGTGTGTGTGTGTGTGTGTGTTAGGGATCAAACCCAGCGCCTTGTGCGTGCAAGGCAAGAACGCTATCACTGAGCCACATCCCCAGCCCCTAATTCTTCTTTAGAGATACAGGTAAGACTAAAATTTATTTCCATAGTATAAAATTTAAAATGTGAAAATATTGAGGGAAAATATTTTGGCCTCACAAATACATAGTATGATCAACTTAATTATTATGATCAACCACAAATAGCACTGGTCACTTTTCCTAGACAACTATGTATAAGGTGACATTAAAATGCTTGTTTGTTTTTTACAATGACTCTTTAGACTTGTTCCATTCTTTCTTAATTTGTAGACAGAAAGACTCCTTGATGAAACGACTGTTTTAAAGTAAATGAGGAAAGCCTCCAAACGGAAAGAGAGCCCAGGCCTGACAGCCAGCAGTTTTCTGACCATCCATGGCCTTTCATCACAAGTGTGAGTTGTGTGGATGTTTCTGGCACAGGTTTCCCTGTTACAGAATGAAGGTCAAGCTGGATAAAAATCAAAGAACAAATAGGTTCACAAATGTGCCTCTGACCAGAAACTGATACCCAGGATTTGTAAGGCACTCCTACAACTCAACAAAACACAAACCACCCAATAAAAAGTGGACACAGGTGTTGAGCAGATGTTTCTCTAAGAATGCCTGCTGTCGAGAAGCATGTGAAGAGACACCGCTAGTCACTGGGAAATGCCAGTGGGCACCACGACAGGGCACTCTTGGATGCTGAGGCAGGAAGATTGCAAGTTTGAGCTCAGCCTAGGCAAATTAATCACTTAGTCAGATCCTGTTTCAAAATAAAAATGCTTGGAGATGTAGCTCACTGTGAACGTCCTGGGTTCAACACCCAGCACTGAAGAAAATTACACTGAATGATATATATCTTACCCACTTGTATGAAGTTCTAAAATAGATATAACCTATTATGAAAAAAAAATAGAACACAAATTGCCAAATATATACTCCCAAAACAGTGAGGATTCAAGAGACTGACAGACCACATGCTGGCAAGAACACGGAGCACCCAGAACATGCCCACGGTGCCAGCGGAACAGTCATGTAAAGAAGCACAATCCCGTCAGAAAGCAGCCCTAGTAGCATCTCCCGATATTAAGCACATGGATTATGCGAGCAAGTAAATCCATGCTGAATATGATCAACTCACATGTCCACAAAACACTGCTCCACATTGCTCATAGCAGCTCTGCTCAGCGTGGCCCAGGTCTGGAAACCACTCAGGTATTCATCAAGAGGTGAGTGGACCGACCAACCGCGGCTCCGTCCCACATCAGAATGTTACTCAACAATGAAAAGGAGGTACTGCGCACACAGCGACATGGCTGAGTCTCAAAAAACAAACCGTGGGGCTGGGGATATAGCTCAGTGGAATAAGCGCTTGCCTAGCAAGCACAGGGTCCTGAGTTCGATCCCCAGTACCGCAAAACAAACAAACAAACAAACAAACAAACAAAAAAAACCATATGATGCTCAGTGGTGATGCATGTCTGTAATACCAGCACTCTGGGAGGCTGAGGCAGAAAGACTGCAAGTTTGAGCTCAGCCTGGGCAACTTAATCACTCAGTCACATCCTGTATAAAGATAAAAATGACTGGAGATGTAGCTCGTAGCTCACTGTGAAAGTCCTGAGTTCAATCCCAAGTACTGAAGAAAATTACACTGAGTGATATAAATCTTATCCACTTGTATGAAGTTCAAAAATAGATATAATCTATAACGGAAAAAAATTAGAACACTGATTGCCAGAGGTGAGAGAGGGTAGAGGATCATCACATGTACATTTTATTTAAGGAAAGAAAAAGAACTGCAAGTCAAAATAAAAATATACACATAGAACTTGGAAAGCTGAGGCAGGAGGTGCACTGTGAATTCAAGGCCAGCCTGGACTATATCATGAGATCCTGTCTCAAGCAACCAAAAAGTAATAATAATAAATGGTGAAGGCTTTATCAACAAAGTAGACTGATACCTGCAACTGACTGTATCAAAAATTGAGATAGTTTGATGGAGAGATGGAGGAAAGGGTAAGTGTGCAGCTGGGAATAAACCAAATACTGGGAACTGCTCGTTGATGAGTGCACAGGAGCGGCCATGGGCGGCCATGGGACAATTATCTCAACCCTTCTAGATGTTTGGCATTTATCAGAATACAATAATGAGTATTTAAGTGAAAAACCAGACTTCTTTAATTGTCTTTCTTATCACCATGCCTGATCCAAAGGCAACAATAAAATAATTTCAAAAAGGTAGCAGAAAAGATTTTACTAAAAATGTGATACCACAAAAAACAATAAATGTGTGGGGAAATGGGTGCATTTGATCAGATTTGCATGTGACACAGGTGTGCAAGCACCAGACTATCACATGGTACCCCATCAACACGTATCATTTTTATGGTTGTATGCAGCAGTTTATTAATTAAATTGCAATAAATTTAATTTAGTAAGGAAAAATAAAGTTTCCATGGTGAATAAAGAATACCATAAAAATTGATAAATGTGAGGGAAACAGAGAAGGAGGGGTTTGGACACAAGACGGGGTCAGCTGATGCTCACTGTGCTCCTGTTTCCTGAAGGTATACCTAGATTTTATGAAAGATGCTAAATTTAATAAAGGTGGTAAAATGTAGGCATTGATGTCAGGTATCCATCATTCAAGGATTTTGTCAAAAGAAAGTAAGTGTGGGCATGAGAAAACTACAAAGGGGAAGAAAGGAAATAATGCTGACTTAAAGAGAACAGAGAAAAGGTACGAGTAGAACAAAATGCACATTTTTATTGCAACCAATTCTAAAAGGAAGTAAAATGACGGTGTTGAACTTCCCAGGATGGTGGTGATGGTGTTTTGGTAGAGACATTTTCAGATTCCCAATCAAGTATTTCTGTGAGACTTTTATGGACTGTTTGAATCCTTCCCATCAAAATGGTTGCAATGTACAAATGCAGCACTGATCTTGGCTTTAGCATCTGTCAAACCAGAAAGAAAGGTAAACATGCCCGGAAGCTATGTTTCAAAACCAAAGGAAAGAAGAAAAATCTAGTGGATAGGTTGGAGGGAGGTGTGGAAGAGAGGTCTGCATCCCCGCAGAGGGCTGAGGTCTCAGGACAAAGGGCAAGGACGCCCTCACCAGTGGGATGTGCACCTGTTCACAATGAAGGGTTCGACCCATCCATTTATCAGAATAGATTTTCTTTGAGCCTTAAGTACTGAACTGTGCTATGTCCCTTAGGAGATCACAGAATGACCTATTTTCCCTAGTTAATCCCAGACCTAAATACTAATCTCTTACCTCACCTGTTAGAGGATAATTTAAATTAACTTTATTGATTGCAGAATGAGACACGTGTTAATGTCTCATTCACAATCCCTGCCCTGGTAGAGCATAAGTACCAGAGGTGTGAGATAAATGCAGATTGGTGCTGACAGGGATTGTGTTTTAAACCAGAAGTCAGTCAAGCTTTAGTTTCTGTTCTGCAGATTCTTTAATTCCACACAGAAGAGGATCACTTGCACTACTGAGCTACAATTGCCTGAAGACATAAACATAATGAATCTTAAATCAATGGACTCAATCAATTCGGCACATTTCCATTTCTTTTCTGAGATAGAAATTCAATATTCTACCACAACTCTAGAAGTCTTGCTGTAGTTTTGACAACTGTAGTTGTCATCTTTCAAAAGACAATGCTAGCATTTTACCCATGGCCTTGTTTTAATATAAGTACCTTTAAAAAACTTTATGTCTGATTTAAATAATTTGTCTTCATGTTATCCAAAACTATCAAGATATTTTTCAAGAAAGATTCTGCAAAATAACCTTTAAGCTAGAAAAACCTCAGACACATTCTGGAAGGGGGTCAGTGGTCCAGGCCATAAGCGAGGTGCAGGAAGGGAATATATATATGTGAAAATTATTGTGCAAAATGGAGTCATTCCTGTCACATCCCACTGAAATGGGTCAAGGGAGCAGAGGAGGGGACATTCAGGTCAGGGAGCCAGTATCCTAAGGAACTGTCTCCTAAAACCAATTCCAAGGTACACTCTGCCATAACTGTAAGACTAAATTTTTTCTTTTCAGTACTGGGGCTTGAATCCAGTGCTTTCAAACTGGACTACATCCCCAGCCTATTTAACTTTCTAAATACTGAGACAGTGTCTTGCTAAGTTGCTAAATTGCCCAGGCTGGACTCAAACTTGTCATTCTCCTATCTCAGCCTCCCAGAGTGCAGGGATTACAGGTGTGCACTACTGAGCCTAGCATTTAAGATTAATTTTTATTTAACAATTGTCCACAGAAGACTAGCCATGACTTTTAAGGCTAATTTTACTTGGTAACTGCAGCCACTTGCCAATCAGAGTTGGCCAACTTTTTGCACAACACAAGTGGTAATGAGGGGCTGGGGATGTAGCTCAGTGGCACAGTGCCTGCCTGCCAAGTGTCAGGCCCTGAGCTCAAAACCCAAGTGGTAATGAGCTTTCTTTAAAAATAGTTCACGTACATTTTCTCTTTCCCCAATAAACCCTTAACCTTTTATTTGTCTCTTGCATATATCAGAGACCACCCTGCCCTATGCACATTCATGGAATTGCAATCCTATCATTTGTTTATTCTCACATAAAATTTCCTTCATTGTAGATTCATCCCTCTATTTTTATTTGATTTTAACACAGTTGTCTGTATTAGTCAGCTCTCCCTTGCTGTGACAAAAGCACCTGTGAAGAGTAGCAAAAGGGAAGAAAGGTTGATCCCCACTCATGGTTTCAGAGGCCACAGTCCATGGTCAGCTGGCCCCATTACCTTGGGCCAGTGGTGAGGCTGCAACATCATGCTGGAGGGCTTGGCAGAGGAAAGCTGCGCACCTCATGGCAGCCAGGAAGCAGAGACGGTGAGGACATCAGAGAGAAGGTGCCCAGGGATGAGACACACCCTTCCAAGGCAGCACCCCATGACCTGCTTTCTCCCCCTGGGCCCCACATCCAACAGCCCCACCAGCTGATGCACTCAGCTAAATGGATTAATGCACTTGATGTTGTTAAAGTCCTCATGGTCCAATCAACTCCTCAAAGCCCATCAGCTGCCAAACAAGCCTTCAACACAGTGAGCCTTTTCATGGACATTTTTAAAACAAGCCATAGCATCTCTCAGTCCTCACCGGCACCTTAGGAAGTGATCCCTGTGATAGCATTACTCCTCCTGAACAAGAAGGACATAGAGCATCAGCAAAATTAAGGAATCTGCCTAAGGCTACCAGGCAGGAAGTAGCAGAACCAGAACTCAGACTCAGGACCCCAAACCCTGCATGGGACCCTCACATTATAAAAATGGCCCTGAGTCCTTGTGCCTGGGGTTGCTCCCCAGAGCAGTCAGAATTTAAGATTGGCCATAAAGGTTGTAAGGATGGGATAAACATGGAGAAAAGGGAATGCTCTTCTAGAAACAGTGGAAAACAAAGGAAAAAAATAAAAATAAAAATCAAAGGTAGGAATGTCTCTTGGAGGTGCTATAATATGTATAACTTCACAGGACTTATAGTACCTTCATATTTGGATATTTCATGGGTCCTTGAAATAATCGTTTTAATACTAGAGAAGGTATTGTAACCCTTTGCACATGCAGGAATTATAGATCCAAGAGGTTAAGCAAGGTCCCCATCACATGTCCCACCAGCCACAGAGCTTGTTAACTGCTTCCTATCCATCAGCCTGGGTTCAACTGCGACCCCCTCAGAGAGCCATGGCTGACTTCCCCTGCCTGGGTCAAGTCCTTCCCTAGTTCACGCCCTCACTGAATCACATACCTCTCTTTTGTAGCATGTATCACTGTTGGAATAGTCTGTGTATTAGCAGGAATCAAAGCTGATGCAAGAGGAATAAACAATTGAATGAACAAAGTAGCCGAGCTTGGGTCTGCCTAGATCTGTTGCTCAGCATTTTCTACAGGAATACGCTATTTATACAGAAGGTACCCGTGAAAGATCTGGGCCACTGTACCCGCAAAAGAGGAAACTTAGGGGAGGGGCTGTGACAGCTGTCTTCAAATGCTTGCAGAACTGCCACAATGAAGAAGCACTCAGCACAGTCTTCATAGCATTGTAGCTCCACAGACGGGGACAAAGGTAAGCGGGGTCAAAGTTCTGTGGGGCAGATTGCACTGGGTTGTGAGGAGGGGAAATGAGTTACAATAAAACTGGTCCGGCTGTGAAGTGGCTGTCACAGGGAGGTGAAGGAGCCAAGGGCTGGGGAACACCCATCGGGGGTGGAGAGGGAACCTCCGCTCTGCTCAGGAGATTCTTAGCCCCGTCGGCCTTTCCAAACCTAGTAGACTCCTCTATGAGTGGGAGAGACTTGGAAGCAAAACTGAATTTGGACAAACCTCAAAGACAGAGCACTGAATAACCGAACTCAGGATGCCCAGCCAACGTGGGGCTCTTAAAGATCCCCATCTGCAGCCTGTGCCTGCCCAGAGCTTACTGGGAGCCAGCATTCCAGTGGAGTTAGGGCTGTGCAGCTGCCACTGTGACTAAACAGCAGACACGCCAGCAGACAAGGGGAAAAGCCCGGCGCACTGGCCTCCCTCATGTGTGCCACCTGCAGTCCACACGGGCACAGACACATTGCCACCCTGGAAGCTGCCACTTCACCCTGGGACCTCGGTGTGTGCTGGGAGAATTCATTCCTGACAGGCATGGGAAGGAGTCCCTTTCCCTGGTGGGTACGGTTACCCCTCAGAGAGCACAGCTTTACCACACTATTTCTGTCTCCTCATCCAAAGCTTCAGATCAGGAAGGAGACACTGAGAGGGAAGAAAACTAAAAGTCAGTTCTTAAATTCACAAAAGCAAAGACCATGAAGATCATGTGGAGGCTCAAAGCGTGGAATCCTGATTTGGAACCTGAGGTCTAGTGACACACATATTTGGATGGAGGTGGCCCAGGACCCGGAACTGTTTCTTTCATCAGGTGAAAGCCCAGATATGCTGAATGTCAAACAGCCAGTTTGCAAATTTTGGAGCATGATCCACCCATGAACAATCATTCCCTGAATTACAATGTTGTTAAAATTCTAGGAGAATTTTCATTTATATTTCAAACCATTTCATTTCATCTATGTTTCATTTATATTTATAGTGTGCATCTTGCTGCATGATATTTGGTAATCCGGCCATTACACATTTACCAAGTACCAGCCATGTGTCAGACACTATGTGGGTCATTAGAGAGAATGCTAGTCTTTTCCAAAGGAAAGACATTAAACTGAGACATGAGAGATAATGTTAGGCAAAGAACCAATCCTGAAAAAGAGCACATCCCGAAGCTCTGGGCAGGGAAGAATTCATCTGCTTTTTAAGAACCAAGAAGAAAGCCCATACGAGTAAGGGGGAGAAGACAGATGGTGCTGAGGGAAATGTAGGGGGCTTGAAGAGAAAGCGTCTTGAGGAAGTTGAAGGTCACTGTGCACTTGAGGGGAAACCCCCAAAGGAGGGGTGTGATGGGTTAGCTCTAGAATGTCCCACAGAAGCCGCCTGTGTTCAGAGGGGTGTGTGAGGGTGGCTGGGTCATAGGGCTGCCGCACCGACGAGTGGCTTCACTCAGTGATGAGTTCTTCATGATTTGCTGTGAAGGGGGAGGCAGGTAACGGAGGGGGGCATGGGGGTGGAGGGGTGCACCTTCCTCCTCACCTCCCTTCTCTCTCTACTTCCTGGTTGCAAGCAGGTGAGCGCCTGTCCTCCACAGGACCCCTCCTCTATGCCCCTTCTGCAAGGGAGCCAGGCGACGAGGGACTGACCCCTGAAAACCGTGAGCCCAAGTAAACCCCTGGTGTTTTAAGTTGTGAGTGTTGAGGATTTTATCCCAGCAAGAAGAAAGTGCCTAAGACAAGGGTGAACCATTTACTTTCCTAAAGCATTATTCATGTCAGACAGAGGAGAATGGGTGAGACAGAAGCAAGAGTTCTGTCTTTTTCTCCACAAGTTCTCCATTTCCCACTTACAACCTTATGAATGTAGCTTATTTAGAGTTGTTTCTTGTAAATGATTATATTTTGGGTTACTAGACAACTCTGTGAAGGACTCAAGCTAGCAACAAATGAATGAAAACAAATATTTTGTACTCGGATAGTAATATAATTTCTAACATACACAGAGGACGAAGACAAATTACTGCTACCAAGGCAGATGAAGAAGTAAAAGTAGATGTCTTTTAAGGCAGTGTTGCTCTGAGGACATTATTTTATAATCATTGTCATCACAGACAATTATTCATTGAGCATGCTGGGATGGAAAAAGAGCCAGGATTAGAAATTCTTCATCCTTACCTATTTCTTATGGCTGCTGTTGCTGACTACCCATTCCTTCCTGGGAGCAGGTAGGAGTGGCAGACAGGCTCATCATGCTCAACAAGTTCAAGTGTAGAGTCCTCCTCAAAGTGGATTCTGTCCAGGGAGTCCCCTGTATCTGCAAGTTCTGAGTTTTGGGTTCAGCATCCTCAGATGCAACCACACCTGAATCTAAAATATTCGGGGAAAGAAATGCATCTGTGTTGCACAGGTAGAGATTTTTTTGTTGTCATTATTCCCTAGAGATAGAGGCTAACAGTCATTTCCATAGCACTTACCTTGTACTAGCTATTGTAAATAGTCAAGAGACGTTGTACAGTAGATAGGCGGATTGTGCAAATTACACACTGCACCATTCCGGATAAAGGACTTGGGCGTCTGCGCATTTTGGTACCTGGGTCAGGGTCTGGAGCCTCTCACTGGGAGACCCAGAGCTGACTGAAAGTACCTGGGTGATGCAGTGTTTGGACAACAATGTGCTCTTCTCTCGCTGCTTGGAGAACAGGACTCTTGGCAGAGGCAGCCCACAGTGTTCATTTCAGGGAAGGGCACTGGAAATTAATACATCTTAAAGAAGGATAAAAAGAGGAAAGTAATATCCAGTTTCTAGCGTTCAAAACAAGAATACACAGGAATCCATATTATTTTCCAAATCTCTTACTTCTCTTCTCTCTGCAACCAAGCCCCCGGGCCTCATTGCCACACACGGTCTGCTTATTTTCTGCGAGCATTCACACTTGGTGGAAGGAGGGTGTTACGCTAGGGTGAGTAAAAGAACAGCTCGCCGCTTTCGAGTCCCAGGGAATGGTAGAAAGTAGAGGCAGGGCACCAAGAGAAACGCAGAGCCAGTCAAGCATGCATTCCAACTTCCCCCTTCAGCCAGTTAGATGAAATCCATGGTTTTCAAACTTGAATTTGCTTCACATCGCCCAGAGCATCTGCTAAAACACAGTTGTTGGGCCCTGCTGCAAAAATTTCTCTTTAAATCTGAAGTGGGACTTGGAGTCCTGGAAAGTTCCCAGGTGCTGTGAGTACTGACCATACCCTGAGAGCCACTGTATTGATGAAATCCAGGTGCTCCCAAGGACAGAGGAGTCCACGGTGCTTCATTTTCATGCGGTGCCCAGGAGAGACTTCTCTGCATCAGGCCCCTGCCCTAAACCTGCTAAGCCGCCAGACCTCCCCAGCTCACACCGCCCCACTGGGGGACACATTGGTCTTCCTTTATGGCCAGACACCTTCCAAAGGACAGAAAGAGAATGGTTGGGAAATCTCAGAAAGTGGTAAACATTTATGAAGGAATAGGTATGCTTTGATTAAAGTAGTAATGTAAAAATTATATCCTGCCAAATCTTGGGGTAACATTCCTAAGAATAAATGAATATATACGTGTATATCTATACAAAATAGAGGCAGAGATAATTCATATTTAATAAAAATCCTACGTAGCAGATGACATTCTCACCTCTTTATTCATTTAGTAGTCAAATATGTTAATCAAAGTCACTTTGTAATTCAATATTCATTCATCTTGTGTTAAATAATCTTAAAGTTGTTTCCAAAATAAGTATTATTTGTAGTAAAAGTGACTTCCCAGACATTGGTAGTCAGTATGTAGGCTACTATACAAATGCTAAGATTCAGTCCTGAATGGATATCAATTTTGAAATTATTTTGTTCATTTGTAGAAGTCCCAAACTTTTAGATTATAAATTACTCAAAGCAAAAGTAAGTACTCTGAACTCCTTTCTGAACTATCACATCACTGACTGGGTTTGGCAAAGATAAAACAATTTGAAAAATAAATATGTATCACAGTTTATCTCCTCTCAGGGCCATTAGTGTAATGTGACTTTGTACCTCCTCCACAGCAATATGACCGGGCAGCTCTCTTTCCAACAAACAAAAGCAAACAAATCTACCTTTAAAAATAAAACAAGTATACATATCATCACCAATACAAAATCATAAAAACATGGCAAATTTTATTTAAAACACTTTAATGAGCTTTAAGTATGGTTTCAGAAGATCAAAACAAGTGCACTATTCTATTAAGCTCGGATGCTTCAGGAAACCACAAAACAATCGCTTTGTCTCCTCAAGCAGCTACTGCTCATAGGGTAGCATGGGCAGTGCCATGCCAGAGAACGCAACAGCAGACCACTGCCGCCAGCTGCACACGTGCAGGAGTAGTCAAAAGTCAGACAGCCCTTGTGAGCTGCAGGGCAGGTATTGAAAGTGAGAACTTTGAGCCATGGAGATAACAGAGGCCAAAGGAAGCATAAGATCAAGAACCAAGAGATTCAGAGTCATACACTTGAAGCACCAGCTGACAGCCAGTTTTCATAACAGAAAATGCTGCTCCCCCCGCCCCCCGCGTGCCAACATACTTGTCTCTTAGTTGCCCAGGTAGTAGTTCTCGTTCCAGTTCCGGTGCTTCCCTTAGAAGTGATTCTGATCAGAGCCCATCAACGTAAATAAATCTGCCTCCGAATCCTGGGTGTCATTTCCATTGCAATCCGAGTGGACAGGCTTGCAGCGGCAGTGTTGTGCGGTAGCTGCAGGTGATCAGTCCAACCATCTTCCCACTATCCCAGCCCTCCAGACACTGGGGACCACCCGTGCCACTCAGCTCCCCCACTGCCCATGAGGTGGGGCTTCCGGAGGAAAGCCAGACTGGTTACAGACTAAATAAATAACTCACATTTTCTCTCGGTGCGTAAGTTGTAGTGTGAATTAAATCTCCACCCTGCTACATTAGCTACTGGCTGGACTTCAAGCTTGGGAACGTTCAGCTCAACAGGAAAACACCAGGAGGCAAAATTAAATGTGAAAAGCACACATCTCTTTCTTTACTTAACTGCTTTATTGAGACACAATTTGCATACTACACAATTCACCCATTTTTGTACATTCACAGACCTACCTCTGTTACCATAATTAATTTTAGAACATCCACATTACCCCAAAAAAGGAACTGCTATCACTGGAGGCAACCATTAATCTATTTTCTATCTGCATACTTAGTTATATGTACATTTTATGACTAGAATCGTGTGATGAGGGCGTTTGTGACTTGGTTCTTTTATCTAACATATAAATTGTTATCTAACATATAAATTTTATCTAACATATAAATAACATATAAATTTATGAACTTCAGGTTTCATCCATGTTATACCATCACTAGCCTGCATTCCTTTTAAGTGCTGAATAATGTTCCATTTTGTGAATATACCACATTTTACGTATCCATTCCACAGATGGCAGATGTTTTTTCTTCTTGCTATTATAAACATTGTCACTATAAACATCAGCATACAAGATGGACATATGTTTTCATTTCTCTTGAGCATACCTAAGAGCGACCTTGCAGAGTCATATGGTAACTGAATATTTGAAGAACTGACACTTCTCCAAGGTGGCTGCCCCATTTTTCATTCCCATGAGGATTCAAATTTCTCTGCATTCTCACCAACACTGGTTGTTGTCTGTCCTTTTATTGATAGCACTCCATCGCTTTTTAAACATCTTAAACAGGTCTCCTGGATCTTTGGATCTGGTTATGGGGCCCACTGCCTAGTACAGAAGAAGACCACTTACAAAAGGCAGAGTGTTGAGTGCACAGGCCCAGGGGAGAACAGACCAGTGAGGCCAGCGCCGGCCATGGCTGGAGAGGAAGCAGAGCAAGCAGCTGTGAGGACCACAAACCAGAGGCACAGCCTGAACTCATCCAGGAATGGTTAGGGCAGGACAAGTAGGGGAGAAGAGATGAGCAGGTTGAACAAGCGCTTAGATGACCTTGAGTGGGACACCCAGCCACATCTCAGCTCAGACTGTCATCTTCCTTCCCTCCCTCTCACCTGGCATTTCAGCCCCAAGGAGCACACCCGGACACAGCTGGGCTCTCACCCACCCACAGGATTCCATCACTCCCTGGCTGAGACTGAGTGTGCGCAGAGAAGCCCTGCGTCAGCCAGCCTTCCACGTCTGTGACAAAATGCCTGAAATAACCGACCTGAGAAAAGGAGCTGGACATGGTGGCACATGCTTTCGATGCCAGCACTCAGGGAGGCCACAGCAGGAGGATCCCACCTGGGCAGCTGAGCAACCTTAGTGCGGCTCTGTCTCAAAATAAATATAAGTAAATAAAAGGGAGGATGCTGAGGGTGTAGCTCAGTGTGAAGGTCCTGGGTTTGAGGCCCAGGAGTAGTAAGTTGGCTCTGTTGAGCAGTAGGCCTCCCAGTAGCCTCGAAGCAAAAGAGAAGGGGCCAGAATCCCTGTATCCCCTTCAAGACCACGCCCCCAGTGACCTGCCTTTCACTAGGCCCCACTCCATAAAGGTCCTCCTTCCTCCTCACAGCGCCATAGACTGCCAAGTGAGGTTTAGTATATGGCTTGAGACACTTCAGATCCCAACTATAGCGATCCGTTTTATAAATAGAAAATTTTATCTAAAAAAGATTCAGTTTAAATATTTTTAAGATATTTTATTTTTAATGTTTCCCGTAGCTTGTAACAATATTATAACTCCGTCTATCTGTAGCATCGTGTTTCCTGGAAGCCACTAAGAGTTTTTGACAGTCTACCTAAGAGAGAAGGTGAATATGGTAAAAAGTACAATATAAAGTACAATTTATCCCTTCAGAAGTATACTGATTACTTATTCAGCAAGTTAGAGAGTTGTGCTATTTCATTCTTGTGAATTTTACCACGGAATAAAATAATTTCGCTATATTACAATTCCATCACCACACCTACAAATACGGGAAAAAATAAACTAGAGCAATGAAGGATTCAAAAGAAGGAGGAACAATTCCACACAAAATACTGACCAAATCAGGAGATATTAGAAAGGTAGGACACACACCGTATTCACCATGGAAGGAAATTGCAAGCATTACATGGCACTTCCTGGTGCCCTAAAGTACTAATTCTTCTATTCAACAGCTCTGTGGTGTGAATGCGCTGAACCATAAACTTTGCTGGTCCCTGCGGCTGCCAGTAGGTGAAGACGGAGGTTCTGCTGGGAGGTAGCACCGTGGACTTGTTTCTGCCGGGAGGTGCCAGGAGCCCGCTGCCTCCCTGTGATGGGACGGAACAAGTGCAGAATGGCAGGAGAGGGAGGGAAGGAGCGACAGGCAGGCCGGCAGACCCCTGAGGGGGAGCGGCAAGGGAACCGCAGAGAGGACTGTTCTCCGAACTCGGCCTCTAAAACGCTAGCAGGACACTACCAAGCGGAGGGAGGTAGATGCAGCTTGAAAACAAAGGCTTTCGGATTTATCAGGTTTCACCATCTGAAACTGTCCCGAGTCCATCACTGTCTGGCCAAAAAAAATTTAGCACATTCATATGGCTTAGTCTAGGACACAGTAATCCTGCGAGTGCTCCCAGTGAATGTTTAGGAGTTGTAGGAAAATTAGTCGTTTGAGTCAGAGCAAGAAGAGTCTGAACAAGTTTCAACTTCATGATGCACAAGACAGTTTACTAAAAGATCTTGGACAAGTAACCAAACAATACATATTTAAATGTTTAAGGGATTTCAAATTTAATAGAAAAAGATGCATCATTTTTGGTGCCACAAAGAAAAGAATGTAATGATAATATTCAGTTAACATGAATTCAGAGAATCAGGATGCTTTCATATACTGCTGGGTATGAAAGTCAGAGTCATGTTTCAGGCAGGTAATTTGAACACCCTTGGAGGAAGCATTCTAATGTATTAAGGACTCTTTTGCAAGGAAATAGCATGGGTATTATGAAAAATAGTAGGGAGTTGGTTAAATAAATCATGACTCATCCTTGCTGCTTTAAATATGTAAGTGAATATTTAATGAAATGGAAATGTTTATGAAATTTTGTTACATAAAAAAAAAATCAGGTTATAAAACAGCAGTCACATTAGTCAGGGTGCGTAAGAACAAGGCCAGACTGAGTAGGTTTGACCTTCAGAGCCACCACTTAGTCATGTGACCTTGGCCAACTAACCTGATCTTTCAGGCAACTCAGTTTTGTCATCTGTAAAGTAGGGATTGTACCAGACCCTACCTCAGGGGGCTGCTGTAAAAGTGAGCCCTGCTAATACACAGAAGGCATTCAGAGCTTCACTCGGCACAGAGAAAGCAAGCAGAGCCAGTTATTGTCAATAGCATTGGTATTTGCTGCCAGCACATGAAGTCAACTGTTAAGCTAATTTAAGAAGCAAAGGTGGGAAGGGAACCAGGCCAGCAGGACCGCACCCTGCGCATTCCACAGAGCCAACCCTGTGATGTCACCACCCAGCTGCCATGCTCTGACCCGATGGATCAGACGGCTCAGTCCTTGGGCACAGGACCTTCACACTGCCACAGAACAGCTGTCTCTCCTGCCCTGGAAACAGGATGCAGCTGCCACTGCTGCTGTGCGCTGGCCAGAGTGGACTCTGCGTCATCCCTGCTGCTTTGAGTCACCAATGCCAGAACCTAGGTCCAGAGAGGATGCATCTGCTGGGCTGCTCCAAGGCCACAGCGCCTGGCAGCAAGGGAGCTGAGAAAAAGAGCAGTGAGCATTTTTATCACAGAGAGAAAAAGAAGACAGATTTTATGTTATCCACAGACTTGGGGATCAAATTTATATATGGGGCAACAAGAACAAAAAAAGATAGAAATGATCCCTTTATAAAATACAAACATAACCAGAATATCCATTTGCATGCAAAGAAAAAAAGTAAGACTATACATTAAAGTATTAATGATCAACTCTGAATTGACCGTTATGGCTGATTTGAATGTTTCAACTTCTTTCTATAACTATCTCAATTTTCTGTGGTATGGAAAAAGCCTATTCCTTTTTTAGAGCAATCCTGGGCAGTATCAGGTCTCTGGTTGAAAGAGAAGGGAATGGTGATGCTCAGGCGGCTGTTGCTAGCCTAGAGCCCTAGCCGCCCCTCAAGGTGTGGCCAACAGGCCAGCATCTCTGGCTGACTTCAGAGCCCATCAGAAAGACAGGATCTTGGGCTTCTCCCGGTCACTGAAAGCAAAGCTATCCCTGAGAATGCACCAAAGTAGGAAGATACCAGCCAAGAACCGTGGAGACTTGGTCCGGGCTTCTTTGATATTTTTACCTGTTTCCAAACAGTTACTCCTTTTGCTTTTGTTTTTGTTTTTTCTAGTATATCCTACTAAAGCACACTGGAAAGAGGGATAAGAGATTGTATGTATAGCAGAGAAAGAAGTACAGAATCTCAGTTCTTTCAGTTACATAATTCTATGTATATACACATGTAGCCACACAGAATTTAAAAAATAAGCAATTTAAACATTTTCTATGTTTAAATACTTCTTCTAAATTATTACAGTTTTAAGGAAATGTTTTTAAAAACCTCAAAACCATTATGATCATTATGTTAATAAATTTATATTTAGGCCAAGGTAAGTAACAATAAAAGAACCTGATAATTTATTTTAAAGACATGAGCAATAGTTTTGAAATGTAGAGTCACTGAATAATGACTAGTTCTGAAGGTGTAATTGTAAGCCTTCCTCTCTTTCATTGCTATAATTAAAACAAAAATGAAAGTAAATCTACAGAGCAAACACGTGGGCCTGAGTCACAGCGGGACATATAATTTCCTTCTACGTATCAGAGACCAAAGTTTCCATTTATCTGCTAAAAATTAAAAGGATAAACTAATGATTTTTCTTAATTTTAAAAGACATAGGCAACTAAGTCAAGTTAAAAGTTGATTCAGGGAATCAACATCTCGACACTACATCAGTACCTAAGCCACAGTGTTTTACTGTTTGCAAAGCACGTTCACTACTTTGATCTCATTGGAACCTGCTCAGACCCACTCACGTCGCTATTTTGTAAGGGCTCAGGCACCTAACAAGCCGGCGCCAGAGCAGACCCAGCGCCCTCACTTCCAGTCCTGGCTCTTTGCGCTATACCAATGTGAGCTCTTTTTTGGATGTACAGGTAGGGGAAAATGTTCCCCCTGTGGCAATTATCAAGACCAACGGTAGAGAGTAGAGAGTACTGACTATGGAAAGATACCAGTGTGGGACTCACAGTCTTACAGTAAATATGGTTGTCCCATTTAATGGTGGAAAGAAACACACAGCTTTATCCCAAGTCAGTGGGCGGCTTGCCATGTGGCTTCCTGTGCTTCTTCCGTCTTGCCCCCTTCCTGGCCCGTTTGATCTCTTGGCCTGTCCCCTGTCACCTCCGCCAGAAGGACAGGCAGGGTGGGAAGATTAAAATGTTGAAAAAAGAAAACTTCGGTCATTATCTCAGTTTAGACTTTGGGGTCTTGGTAGACGTTTTAATCACTTTCTCATCACTGAAACACAAAACCCGACCCAACACCCACCACCTAAAAGGGAGATTTCATTTAGGCTTAACTTTCAGCCACAGGCTCCCGGGAAGAAACAGAATTGTAGCAGCATAGAGTGGAGGAGAGGTTGCTCACCTTAAGGTGGTCAGGAAGCAACGTCAAGGAAGTGGGGGGGCTCTCCCTGATCTTCCCCCCCCCACACCTTTCTATACCAGGCCCCACCTCTAACAGCAAGCCAGCTATCACGGTCCTAAAATCTAGTCACCCAACAGGCTTTGGAGGTCACTGTAAATCTAAACCCTAACATAAACCCTAACAGTAGACGTCAGTTGTGTGTGTGTGTGTGTGTGTGTGTGTGTGTGTGTGTACCAGAAATCAAACTCAGGACCTCACACTTGCCAGGCAGGTGCTGTACCACTGAGCTATATCCCTGGCCCCCACAGACATCAGTTTTTAATGTGACCTTTGCCACTGTTCTTCTAGGTAACCTAGACAAATGATAGAGTAATATGATATCAGGACAGGAGAAGAGCATTTCATTATGCTTCTGTTAACTTCTATGGCTGGTTTCTCTAAATGATAAATATAAAATGTCAAACCTTTAAAAAATGAGCTCTGAAAGGCAAGTAGGAAAATAGGCAATGAACAACAACAGACAATTCACGGAGGAGGCAAGAACTGGCCCAGGAAGCATAGGAAAGAGTTCTACTTCACTGGCAATTAAAGGAAGAAAGTGCTTAACACAAGGAACCACCACCTTTCATTATCAAATTAATGAATATTAAGAACGAGAGTGATTGCTAACAGTGTACTAAGGTAGGTACCCTCATATATTTTTAGTAGAAAGGTAACTCGATACCATCTTTCTAGAGAGAAATCTAACCATATACACAGATTATTCCTGACAGAAGAAAATCAGTCATTTCCTACTGCCAAGGTTGGGACTAAAATCTGCTGCTTTTTTCTCTGATAAGTAAGCCTTAACGCCGAGAATGCAGACTCGGTGACGTACAGTAGAACAAAAGCAAGTTTTTGCCACCTCCTGTCCTGTGCTGACTCTGACTCTGCGGGTTAGATGACAAGTGTTCTACCCCAGGGGGCCAAGCAGAGGTTCTAACTCTCACTCCTGGGAGGCAAATTCGGAGCATATGCTGATGGTGGAGGGTAGGTCTCCACATCAGAGCATCGTGCTGGACCAGGTGGGGTGGGAGAGACGGGCTCAGAGGGTTGGGCCTATGCAGATAGTATCTTCCTGGATCTCATCCACAATGCCCTGGCACACACCTTGAAATTATATTGCTAGAAACCCATCATGGTCTAACCTCTAATAGGTCAAATTCAACCTTTGTCCCTACATTCAAATTATTGCACTGAAATAGAGCTTTTGATCTTGCTTATAAGTTGACGCTTACTAATTTCAGTAAGTTCAGACACAGTTTGGTAGCAAAAAGGAGAAAGGGTCTTATTTTCCACACACTTAAAAGGTCTAGGCTCCACACAAAAAGAGTTTTCTGAATGTTGGCAACTAGATAGTCATTGTAATTTATAATAAGGAGAAACAGAGAAGAACTGAAATGCCTAACCAAGAGTGTGCTGTGGGTGATCACCAGGGGCTACAAGGAAGTTGTTCAATAAGAAGTTTCAGTTTTGCAAGATGAGGACATCCTAGAGCTCTGTTGCACAAGGTACACAAAGATAACATGTTGTGCCATGCACCTAACTATGGTGAGGATGGCCAGACCAGGGACGTGTGCACCCACTAACCACCAAACATGGAAAATGCTCCTCCTGCCACAGGAAGTTAAAATCAGAACACAGAGGCCCCAGTTACAGATAAGCAGACTCCATCCTGTCTTCCCCACTGAGTGCAGATGGAAAACAGACCAGGTAGCAGCTGTTTGAACGCTCTGAAAATGGGATGGATTTGAGCTCTAGTCCAAAAAACTTAGTTCATCCGCAGCACCAAACCATGGTGATGGTGATGGGGGGCGGGGGTTGATCATGATGATGACGGAGATGATATTTAAAGAAATAAAATAAAATGAACCAGCAGCAAGCAGGTGGATGGGAGTGAAGACCAGAATTCAAACCAGGGAGCTTCCTGGTTCCTTTTCCTTTCTCCCTCCTGCCTCGCCCCAGGCCATTGGAACCAGTAGCCAGAACCAGGCAAAGACAAAGAGCCCTCCAGGTGAACAAAATCTCCTAGTTCTTCCGGCCTGAGGAGCAAGAAAGGAGATCTCTAGGGCTCCGAATTTTTAAAAGCGAAAAAACAGGAATAAGCCTCTATTTCCTTCTTCCTTTTCTTCTCCCCCGGCTTGAGGGCAGTAGCAGGGAGGCCCAGGCCCCCAGCTCTGGAGCAATGAGAGGGTTACTGAGAAGCAAGCCAGTTGGGGGGATGGGCAGGGAAGGGCTTCACAGTTTTACCCCGACAGCGGCCCCACGTGCCGAAGGCCTGACCTACCCAACCTCCTCAACCTCCTCGGTGGGCCCTGGCAGGGGGAAGGAGATGTAAATCTAGAACCAGGAGAGGCCTAGCACTGGACATTTCGGCATCCTCTGCCCTCAGAAACTATTATTTGAGGCCACATATTCTTGTCCATATTCTCCTTACTACTGAAGAATCATGAATTTCTGGGGTTTTTTGTTTTGTTTCGTTTTTGTCTTTTTGAGACAGGGTCTCGCCATGCAGTTCAGGCTGGCCTGGAGCTCACTTTGTAACCCAAGCTTGAACTCACAATGATCCTCCTGCCTCAGCCTCCTGAGTGCTGGGATTACAGGCATGTGTCACCACATCCGGCCAAATTTCTGGGTTTTGCTTGGAGTGTTCTCTAACACAGGCTGCGGCAGTGAGAGACCAGGGCCGTTCTGGAGGTAGAGGCTGACCTTAGGTGGAAAGAAAATGCAAAGAGGGTTTCATTTGCTGCTTGGGCCTGAGGCACAGCTGCTGAGTCTGAGGTCTTTAGATCTAGTTTGCAATCTGCCTCAAATAATTTGAAAAACTTTATTTTCCCTCACACACTTTAAAATGTGCATCTAAACTTTTTCATTATGAACTTATTAGAGGCAAACGATGTGTTTGTTTTCTGGTATAACTTTTGACATTTTTAAAGTTAAATTATTAGATCACTCTTAAACATAATCAAGAGAACATAAGCATCACAGAAATATGACACCATCATTTATTTTTAAAATACATTTTAAGGGCTGGGGATGTAGCTCAGTGGAATAAGCGCCTGCCTGGCAAGTGTAAGGTCCTGAGTTCAATCCCTAGTACCACAAAAAAATAAATAAATAAAATAAAATATATTTTAAAAACTCTTTATCATCAGAAATTTTATATCCTTTCCTTTTTTTCCTTGAACACATATTTCCATATCACTTTCCCATCTAAATTATATCCTACTATGCCATATGTGGATCCTTGAAAATATTTTCTTAATCACTCTATCATAATTCTTTGCAGTAAAATATGCACACTAACTGAAATATTTTCCAATTCTATAATGTTATGAATTTTTCTTTCATATGCAGCTAGTATGACAGCTATCATATGGACGAAATTCATCCACCAGCATGCATAGCATATTTAAATGAGTGTAGATATGCAAGATTAAGATTTTTCTAGGCATTGTTATACACCTCTGTAATCCCAGCATGCTGGGAGGCTGAGACAGGAGGATCATAAATTCAAGCCCAGCCTGGGTAACTTAGTAACTTGGTGAGACTTTGCCTCAAAATTAAAAAATAATTTAAAAGGGGGAGTAGTAGGCTGGGGAATATAGCTCAGTGCTAAGGCCCTGCGTTTAATCCTCAGTACAGAAAAAAAAATTCACGGTAAATGCATCTTATATGAAAGAGTAGGGCCTTTTTTCAGTGTATCTGTCAGTTAATATTAATTATTGCTACAATTAAACACCCATTTTATTCCCTTTTTAAATGTAAGCTCTGAAAAAAATATTCATACCAGTGGAACAGGGAGAAGTTCTATTACAGCGGTGTTGGGCAATTACTTGAACACCTTTAGAGCTGCATGAGTAAAATCACACAGTACTGTATCATCGAAACCTCAGCCGTGGTGAATCACCAGCTGACCACTCCTCTAAGGCTGTTGGGAGAATTGAAAACCTCCTGTGCTGTTAACGCCTTGTTACCCAGTTATTATTGTCCCCCCTCAGCCTCCACACCAATAATTTGGATTCTCTCTTTGTCTGGCACGTAAGCTTCTCAGAGCCGAGTCCCTTGCATCCTAGCGTGGGTGGTGGAGGAAGGAAACCGCAGGGAGAGGTGAGAGCAGCACAGCAGTCAGTACCGAGGGAGGCTGAGTCGGGCGAACCTCTCTCCTGAGAGCCCCTTAGAAAGCCAAGTGCGCTCTTAGAGGACTTAGGGCAGACAGCATCTCCTTGCCCGTAGGAAAAAGGAAAGGAAGTAGGGAAGGAGGAAGGTAGAGACGCAGGAGTGGGGCCGCGGGCTTTCTAAGTTAGCACCCGCGCCAAGCCCAGGGATGCAAGGCCTGCACCGCGCTTCACCTTCTCACAGGCGAGGAGTGCACAGTGGCTCAAGGGCCTGGGCTCTTGCCTGAGACTATCCACCCAGCACCCTCCTGGCCTCTAGTGCTGAGGTTCCGCAGCACCCCTGCATCACTGGTCCCACCAAGCCACACACCGCTCGTCTTTCACGCCTTGCCCCACGCTTTCTAATCGGTGCACCTTGCCAAAGTGGGAGCTTGTATGGGTTCTGGGGTTGCCTGAGATGGTTGCTTCTGAGAGCTGGGGAGTGGCTCAGAGGAGAGCACTTGTTTAGCACGCACGGACGGACACACCTATGCCCTCCCTATACACAAACACAAAAGCAAAAAGGAATTCTTGTCCCTCTTAGTAATGCAAAGAGCAGGGCTGAGACCTAGGCTCTAGGAGCCACAGTCCGGACAGCTCTATGCAGAGAGAGGCTTCTTCCCAGGTGATGCACAAAGACTGGTATACTTTGCTATGCACCCCAATGTCGAGTATGCTCGGAAATGTTGTAAATCAATTCATCAAATTGTAAACCAAAACACCGAAGCAGAAGTTCAAATGCATCACCTGGAAGTTATATCTGGCTTACAGATACCTTTGGAAGAACCGTTTGTACTACAATTTTTCAAATGAAGCTGGGCACAGTGGTGCACACTTGCAATTCCAGTGACTCAGGGGGTGAGGCAGGTTTGTAAATGCAAGGTCAGACTGGGAGAGTGAACAAGACCTTGTCTCAAAATTAAAAAAAAAAAACTTATAAAGGGCACTGGGGATGTAGCGCAGTGGTACCACATGCTCCGATGTACTCAAGGCCCAGGGTTCTCTCCTCAGTCCTGCATAAAAATTTCAAATAAAAGTCTAGATTTCTGCTTTTGGGGGGAAATCAATATTGACCCATATTCTCCTACCGCAACGGTTAGCTGGGAATAAGTAACAGCCGGCCCCTCGTGAGAATGTGCCCTGCCTTCTTCCACCTACGTTACTGCCAGCCTTTCTGCACCCAGCTGCTCCCCACTCCTGCAGTGTGGTCTGCCAGCTCTCTGCCCTCACACAGAA
The DNA here is from genome assembly GCA_004027595.1 of Dinomys branickii. Lineage (NCBI taxonomy): Eukaryota > Metazoa > Chordata > Mammalia > Rodentia > Dinomyidae > Dinomys > Dinomys branickii. The sequence goes on along the minus strand of PVLD010000617.1, from coordinate 189,903 downwards.
TGCACACACACCGAGTCCTGCTGTCTCAGGAACAATACCCTCAAAAGGAGGAAGCTTCAGATGTCATTCTAAAAACAGTACACGTCCTGATAATAACACATGCACATTTTCCATACCGAAAATGTAGAAAGAACAAAATGAAAGAAAAAAATACTAAATCGTCATCTTGCAGCCCAGAAATAACCACTGTTCTCACCTTGGAATGCATTTTTCTGCCTTGTTTCCACTGTTCCACTGGAGGGTGTGCATGTGTAGCTCGGGGGCCTTATATTTTTGTACATTTCAAAACCATTATTGTTTTCCCTGGTGCTTATAACCATGGGATTTGCTTAGCAATCAGATTTCCTAAAAGTAAAAATCATTTCCTTTTAACTTTATTATTCAATACAATAATATGGACATGGGACTTTGTACAATGTTTTAATTTATTTAGAACTCATTACATGCACTGATCTTGTGTAACATTCTTAACTTGTTGAAAACATGTATGAGCTTCTCAGAGGGCATGAAATGCACTCTGAAATAGCAGTAGTAAAATCTATCTCTTGCTTCTAGTAGAGAGCAACATGCTACCACTTTTGGTGTCAGAATTTTAGATGTCTGTAGTAGTCAACCTCAGATGACTCTCAGCGGATGTTGCCTGCAGTCACAGTACATCTTTGTCTCACATTTGTTTTGGAAAAGTCCTTGAGAAGCAACTGGGTACATGATGAGAGCAAGAACTGAACACCCCCGCCCTCTGCAACCAGAACTAGATCACCTCTAGATTTTGAGGACAGAAGAAAAGCATACATGGACCAAGATTAAGTTTCGGTTGTCTCTCTCGTTAGCCTTGCTACTGAGGCTTATGTAAAAATTAAGCTCAAAGGATCACAGGCTGTTTCTGGATGCCCACATTTAGGGAGCTTTGCTTTGCCTTGCCAGATATTTCTTCCTATGCAAACAAAGTCACTGGGAACTTAGGTTATCCCCGGAAGTATACTGTGAAAATAAAAGTAAAATTTCTAAAATAAAATACAGAAATCGTGGAAGAGGCACAAACACTTGCAATAGCTTTTGTTTTGAATGTGACTGATAAGGTTCCAGAGATTTTTAAGATGCCAGTGATAACTGTGACCTGTAAACTAGTACAAGCTCTTAAAAAATCAATATGGAGATTCCTCAAAACACTGAAACTAGAAATTCCATTCAAACCAGCTATTCCCCTTCCAGGTATCTTCTCCAAAGGGCTAAGGACATTGTAGTACAGTGATCTGTGCATACCCATGTTAACAGCAGCACGATTCATAATAGTTAAATCCTGGAAGCAGCCTACATGTCCATCAGCAGATGAATGGATGGAGAACATGTGGTGTTTACACACAGTGGAGTATAGGATACTGCTCTGCCATCACCAAGGCTAAACCCGAGTCAGTGGTAGGAAGATGGATGCACCCTGAGACCATGACATGAAGTAAGTCAGACACACAAGTTTAAATATCACATGGCTTCTCTATATGAGAAACTCAAATATAAAAAAAGAGCAAAATAAAAGGTTGATAATAGGAAGAAGGGAGAAAGGTCTTTCTCCAAAGGAAAGAAACAAAGAGATGGAGGGAATAGGAAGTGAAAGGAGTTAAGATGCGTTATGTACATGCATCAGCTCCCCACAAGGAATGCAAATACTGTACAACACAAGCAGGCAGTAATAAAGGAAATGAGCTGAGAAAAAAGTCTTCTTTTCTTGTCCAAGTTAACTTAAAAGTACCAGGAAAGATGGCTCTTTTAATGTGGTTGTGTTTGGTCAACAGTGAACTTACTGTGTATTTTTTTCTTCCATCTACTGTTTGAGACCTTTTTGCTGTAGGTTGAAGCAGCTTTGATATATTAAATACCATTTTAACCAGCAGCTGTTATAACTCATCCCTATTTAAAGTTACTCCAACCTGAACTTTTCCTTCCTAGGCTATTTACACACTGGTTATGTTCATGTACATTTGCAGGGAGCCCACTGTGTGTCAGACATTATGTGAAGTCCAGCAAGAAAAGGATGACGGGAGTGCAGTCCTTTACATCTAGTGACACCTCCATGTGGAGAAAGACAGACGATTGCATCACAGGACAATGATGTGCCTTTCATGATAGAAGGAAGGAAGCGATGGCCATGGTGTCTGCCTCACACAGGGCAAGAGTGGCCCCCAGCACCACATCAGGCTGCAGGAATGAGTCTAAGTGAAGAGAGCAGGTGGTGGCAGAGGCTTCAAGGGTGAGTCAGAGTTTCTCCATCAACAAGTGAAGAAAGTCATTCCAAGCAAGCAGTGTAGTACGTGCAGTTATGCAAGTGTGGCAGGAAAGCAAGGTAACTTGGGTGGAGGGACCGGCTCAGCATAACCAAGAAGTTAAGAGAGCAGAAAGGGTGGTAGGGAAGGTTGAACAGAGGGCAGGGGGCAGAAAATACAGAATTTTTCCTATCACACTGAAGGCTGGAGTTTTATTCTGCAGGAAATGTGAACTAATGGAAGATTCTGCAACAGTAGAGGGCCACGATTAGATTTGTGTTAGAGGCGGTCAGTTTGTTGGCAGAATGGAGATACAGTGTTGAAAACAGGCCAGTTAGGAAGCTGATGCAGGCATCCGGTAGGAAATGACAATAGAAGGTGTCCAGGTAGTGACAGTGAAGACAGAGAAGATGCACCCGAAGGACTTAGGACACAGAATCAGTGATACCTGATCACTTCCTGCATGTGAACAGCGAGGGACTTTCTGGTCATGGTGATAATAAAGGCTTGTAGAAATATTTCATCTCCATCACTGGCATAAAACTCAGATCAAAACAAATAATACCCATTCTTAGTTTTGGGTGCTGAAATTGTAAGTTGAAATCTCTTCCCCCTCTTGAATGAATAGATTCTGATGAAATCAGCTCAACATTCAGTACATCTTTTTCCGAACATGAAGCCACCATTTGCTGAGAACGTGACAAAAACCGGGGATGTGGTTCTTTAGAATTACAGCAACTTCACATATCTGCCACAACAATCTACCTAACCTGTCCATACACCCACCTCTTGTCATTATTAATAGACTTTTGGTTTCTCAATTTTCCACTCAAACCTCATTTTTTAAAAAACAGAGTGATGGTCAAATTGGGATGATCATTTTATAGTCAATTCTTGCAGAGTTTCTGTTGTCAGTTTTTTAAAAATAGTAAAAGTTATCCTACATGTCCATAGATGTGGTCCAGTAATATCATCAACCTTAAATATACCAGAAGGAAGTAAGGGCATTGTAATATAAGATGACTATAAATTTAGGACTTAAGTCGTATACTGTGATAGAAATAACTCGAAGTATACTCACTAAGGTCAACTTACATAAATTTAAATAAAATAGGAAAGGCATTGCTCAGTAAACTTTATAGAGAGAAGTTGTAAAGCATAGCACTAAATTAGTTCAAAACTTTTCTGAGTTTATCGAATAACCTCACTATCATATGAAACATTTTAGGGATGCTTTTAACTTGAACCTTTCTCTCCATATGCCTTTGAGTTTAATGTAAAATTACTGTTTCTATAATGTAATATTTAGAAATCTATTATCAAATGCACTTCATAGAAGGAAGGAATGATGGGAAACAGAGTTGGAAAATTCCTGACCCCACTAACAATTCCATAAGAGATTCAGAATTTCCAAGACAGGACTTTGGGGGCTTGGATTATATAATAGATAAATTCCTGTAACTTGAATTTTCAGAAGAAACCATGGAGATTATTTTGCTCAAGTCCCTAATATTTGGGAACTTAAGAGTAGAAAAATGATCTGATGTAACCAGTGTGACAAAACTGGTCAGTTACGGCCCTAGAATCTAGGTCAGAGCTCTTCCCCTGCTCCGCCTGGCTCTTCCAGGACCTTACCATCAACTTAGTTGAACCAGAGACATTTCAACTAGCAAAGGAATTCTTAAAGGAAAATATATTCAAGTAATTACATCTGCCAAATTTGACAAACCTAAAAATGTTTGGACTATGTGTGGGCACATAGTGCAAATTGATCAAAAAGTTGAAATTAGGAACAATTTAGAAGAATTTTTTCCTTAAATACAGCAATGTGACTAAGCTGACCATGTCTCAGTCAAAGATACTAGGGGTCTTATTTTAGTAACTGGACATGCATGATACCTAAGCTGAGTTGTTCCGTTCTGCCCCCCATCAGTGGGATCTGAACCCCAGCTAGCTTCTGTCTAAGTTGTGATTTTTGGAAGTTCTAATTAGGGTGTAACTGTGGGTTGTGAAAACTCTCCAGCGAAAGGAAAGCAGAGAGCTGCCAGAGTTTTAACGGGACACCAGACAGGATCGTCCTCCGTCTTCGGTCTCATCTTTTCCTTTCATTGCCATAGAACCTAAAAAGAAATGGAGAGATTGTGCAAAAGATTTGGACTCACCAGGCTCTTGGTCGGCGTGCATAATATGCAAGCACGGTTACTTGATACTTGGACGCTAAGTTCCTTTTCACAAATTTATGTTGGGAGCGCTCAGTGCTTACAACAGAAGAACATTTGGCTGCTAAGAGATATTCCTGTTTTTATGGGTTGGATGGGGCCCCGAGCCAAGGACAATTCAAAGTCATAAAACAATTACTCAAGCCCTTGAGGCTTAGCCATTACTATCCAAGAATTGGGCTGTTCATTAATGAAGAACTCGCTTCTAAGTCCTGGTCCAATGCTGAAAATCCGATTCTTTCACAAAGTGGCAGCCACCCCCAGTGAATACAGGAAGGGAAGTGCCTGTCCTGTGTCTTGTGTGCTTCCTCATTCTCACAAAACCTCTGTAAGACACGTATTTCCCCACTTCACTAATGAGAGAACCAGACCTGAGAAATGCAGGGTTGCTCTGGGTCAGCGGCCAGCAGACAAACAGCTGGCTTACTTTCCCAGGGAGTACTTCTGCCTGCACACATGCACACCCACTACCAGCCCTGCCCAGACTCAGCACTGGGCAGGGGCAATGCACAGGACCCCTGCTGTACTGGGCTGTTTCCAGAGCTCAAGCCCATTCCACCACACTCTGCTCTTTCTCATCAAAGAGAAGCCAGAGAACTGCAAAGCTCTATTTCCACAGTGAAAATACACTGTAAAATCCAGTGTCCTTTAGATATGAAGAGACTTGGCCTCCATGCATTTTACCTGCCAAATATGCTGGCTATCCTTTATGCTAAAGGGCCAGGAACCATCTATAGCTAAGATGCACTACCTCCCAGGTGAATGTTTAAGTAGCGCAATTGGATGGTGACAAGGAAACCTTTCCTTCACAGCCATCAAGCCAGACTGAAGCCCTGCATCGCTGCGTGGAGACTGTCAGGTGCCAAGAGGTCTGATGACAGGGTGCCGAGGCAGATGTGGCAATATATCAACAAGGCAGACTGCAGGTCAGGGAGGTGTTCTGAAGCATACACTGATGTGTAATTTCAAGTTGTCTAATATCATCCACTGAAGGAGGCTGCCAGAAGAGCAGCCCAATTCTCACTGACAGAGCCACGGTGACTAGACAGCGGAGCTCCCAGAAGCCCCTGGTTTGGTCATCAGTGGCTTCCTAGCTACCTGGCCTCCACACCCAATGGGATCAACACGGTAGAACGTTAGGTCATGCCCAGTGCACAGAGCCATTCGACTCTGCTCTACATTTAGAAGAAGAATTTCTGGGCCTCTCCCACCTTAAATGTCATAGGACAGCCTAGGGTCAGCTAAAATAACAATGCCATGTCTTTATGTATGCTCCATACAAATGCAGACCACCTCTGGCCTTTGTTCCATTCCTTATGTTGAAGCCAGTTGACAGTGTCGTGACACTTAAGGTAAGGCCTTCAGAAGGTGACCGGGTCCTGAGGACAGAGCACTTAAAATATGAATTCTTCATAAAAGGAACCCAGAGAGCCTCCTTGCTCTTTCTACCATGTGAGGTTATGGTGAGAATTTCACTCCACCTGTAACCAGGAAATAGGCCCCAGTGAACACTGAATCCTCTGAGGCCTTGCTCTTAGGCTTGCAGCCTCCAAAACTGTGAGACATCAATGTCCACTGACTATGAGCTCACCAGTGTTGTAGCCGCCCCCCACAACAGCATCGTAAATAGACAAAGACACCATCTCCTGGCAGAGAACTCTTAAGGTCCGTACCCAGGGGAATATTCCTAGTTCCAAGCCTGCACGCCAACTATTCAATTGATATTTACATTTTGATAACTTACAGATTCTTCAAAGCAAAGATGTTTAACAATACGTCAGATAGGTCTTCTCCGCCTCCAGTGATTTCAGTCTTCATGAACAGCTCTGCCATTTCTGCTCACATCTCTGCTGTATTCCACCTCATCTCCATATCCAACCAGACACTGTTTCCTAAAGACCAGTACCGCTGTGTGCCAGACTATGTTCCCCCCCCATATCCATTTGTTGAAGTCCTACTCCCCCCATGTGGCTGTTCTGGGGTCTCCAGGAGGTAGCTAAAGTGAAACGGCTAAATGAGGTCAGGATGATGGGGTCCTAATCCTTAAGACCCCCACACACAGAGCAAGAAGAACTGTGCACTGCACTTGGGTCCAGCTTTTCCCACTTCACACAGACCCTGCACCACTCCCTTGCACAGCAAATATGCCTCCCGGACTTTCCCAGTGCTCAGCTTGCGACTTTTCTGGTTTAAACTTAAAAGCTGTGGATGCAAAGTTTCTCTTCTTGGCTTTCTTTATGCCTTAATTCCATTAAATGTAGGGAGGCATTAAACAGGTGATTGTAGGTACAAGTTGAAAGAAATTCTAAGTATTCCGTCTTCATCTCTTGGGCAACTATCTCTTGGCCTCTAGCCCAAGGGAACAGAACTGAAGAGTATGTAGTTCTGGGACTGGAAACACATCCACTGATACTTAGCAAGTCACCCCAGGTCATGGCTCACACGTCCTGCCTTGTGGCCTCTCCCTCAGCACCCCACTGCATCTGTGTCTCTAGGAGAAAACCATCCTGACTTAGTCCCTTTGTCCCCTCCCATGTGTGGCCCTATCCACATACTGTCTCACCTACCCAAAAGACTGTTTTCACCTTTGCCTTTGTGTGACCACCATTCATGGCTTAGCATCAACATCATTTCCTTAGGAAGGAGACATATTTGGCCACTTTTATATAAGAGTAGATCTCCTGTCATACATTCCCAGCATACTTAGAATTTCTTTCAACTTATAATTACAATGCGTTTAATGTCTACCTGCATTTCATGGAACTTGGGCTGTAAATTTCATGTATTCGCTGTGTTCCAAAGTATGTCAGTGTCCACAACCTGCTAAGGGTCCAGTGAATATGACTGATGACAAGCTGAAGTCTTTTTTGCGTAGATTTCACAGTCAAGGTTCTCATACTACGTCTCTTTACCTATGGCATCCCAAGACAACAAAACATGCTTTTTTAAATGTTCCATTTGCATTTATCATTCTGAATGTATCACAATCTTATCAATACCATGCAACCAACACAAATTTGACAGTGAAGTTTTTGTCTACATAGCACCATGGCCCATTTACTCTAACCTAGCTGAAATTTCTTTTTATTTTTTTTTTCAGTGGTGGGGGCTGAAGTCAGGACTTCACACTAAGCTGGCCCTTCATTGCTGAGCTACATTCCCAGCTCAGTCGTCTATATTTTTTTTACTCCACCAGAAGAGCTCAGAAAACCCAGGCAACAGCTTTAGAATGAGCACATAGTGTATATGTAAATTCAACCAAATATAGTTACAGTAATGAAATATTATTTCTATATAAGATTTCACCTGAAGAGATCTCATAGCCTTCCGGGCTTTGCAAAGAGAGCAGAAATGAACTTTTGGAAACAACTGAGCTTAGAAGAAGGGTCTGGAGATGGTTACACAGTGAACTGAGAGATCGCGGCAGGAACATCATTATTTCACTGGAACTGGTTGCGGCCAGCTGAAATAATCACTGTAGTACTCCTTGCCTTAGCTTTTATTCTCTTCTCTTCCCTTATGTAGGAAATTATGTAGGGAAAATCCTACATAATTTTTCCTTGTGCAGTTTGTACAACCGAGATGTGTTTACAGTGGGTTGGAGGAGAGGGGAAGACTGGGGGAAAGAGAAGCAAGCTCTGAGAGGATGAGCTGAGCCCTCAACACTTCTTAGGGACAACCTGTGAAGCTGACTTTTCCACTGTAAATCTCACTTTTCCCCTTAGACAATGTAATACAAAATATACTTGACTCTGTCATTCTGGGAATGACAGTAACAGATTGACCTCCTCCTCAAGACACCCATGGTTGAACCACATTAAAGAAATAACTTAGCCATGGCAGTGATTCTCTGAGTTTCAATGTAGTCTTAAATGTAGGTAGACAGTCCAGCCCACTAGTCAACCTCCAGACCTGAGTCATTGAGTCCACTTTACTCGCTGCCCACAGGGTATCATCTCCTCTTGGACGTCAAACCCAGCAGGTCTTAGATGGAGCCCATTATCTTCCCCCACAAACTGGTTTCCCATCATAGTTTCCCTGTGTGAACCAGTGCTACAGTAACAACCCCAGCCATTCAAGCTCGTTACCTAGGGCTACCCCTACCTCTCTCTTTTCTCTTTCTTGCAGTATCAGGAAGAGGGAAGGAACTAGAATCTACTCCCTGTCCTACCCACTGAAATGGTGAGGCTCTGACATCAGGTCAATCAACCTTGTCAAGGTGTAGTCCAACGTCCCTGTGAGTCAGAAGGGCTGTGACTTCCAGCCACACCTCAGACCTACGGAATCACGGTTTCACTGAGGAATCAGCCTTTTAAATTAGACCCCCACTGGACTTTTAAAGCCAATTAAAAAGAATCAGTACTCTAAGAGAAATGATCTACATGCAGAGAGATGCACTGTGGAGGAGGAACAAGGGGAGGAGGGCACCATAGATGAGCACGCGAAGGTCAGTACTTAGGAAGCTGCCACACAGGTCCCTTCATGACCAGCCCTTCCCAGCACTGTTCAGGAGGGACCCTGTTTCCCCAAAGGACAGGACCAACCAGCACAAGCCATGCCAGAGAGCAGGGCTCTGAGAACTAAAGCTCTCATGGGGAACAGTAGCAATGCAAACAGCACTGTAGCATTCCACATTCTCGGGTCCCAGAACTCTTCCTGTTTTCGTTTTTGTCTTCATAATGCTTAGTGTGAACCCTAGTGCCTCTGAAATACTAGGTAAGCACTGTACCACTGAACTGCATTCCCAGCCCTCAGGGGTCCCTGAATTAGTGATATTTCAATTTACTGTGGTTCAACTTAGGATTTTCATTATCATCATGGCACAAAAGCATCAGCATTTCATAGAAATCATACTCTGAATTTTTATCTTTTTCTTGGGAATACCTTGTCCGTCAGGAGGCTAGGGATAGGGATGCCTCGTAAATCCCTTCCTTGTATGTCACTTCCTCCTGATGCCAGCTGCAAACCACAGCTCTGAGCCATCCCTGTGACCATGAGGACAAACAATGAATGAGTATTCACCACAGACTGCGTTGCTGAATTGTGATGTGCCAGGGCTGAGATGTGTTGAACACATTTTCTACTTAATGATATTTTCAACCTCAGTGGGTTTTTCAAGTTGTAATCTGATAAGTCGAGTTGCACTTGTATTGTTTACTGGTATTTACCAGTACATACAAAGTTGTTGGAAAGGTTGGGAAAAGGAGCTCCAAAATTCCAAGAATGACCAGGCGTGCCAGTCAACATAGTTCTTGCTTGTGCACTGATCAGAAAATGAAGGAATATGCGGACTATGGTGGTGCATGCCTGTAATCTCATCCCTCAGGAGGCTGAGGAAGGAGGATCACAAGTTTAAGGCCAGTCTGGGTTACATAGTGAGATTTTGTCTCAAAAAAGGAAAAAAAAAAAGGACAGGAAAGAAAGCAGGGAAGGAGGGAAAGAAAGAAAATGGAAGAATGTCTTGGTTACTTTTCTCTCATTGCTGAGACAAAATACCCAACACCCAAAATGAAGGAAGAAAAGGTTTATTTAGCTTACAGTTTGTGGAGGTTTCAGTCCATACTTGACTGGTTCTGAGGCAGAGTGGCACATGGCAGAGGGCAAACTGTTCACGGCAGCAGAGCACAGCAAATACCGCAAGCAAAAGGGAGGAATGGCTGCAAGCAGCCTCCTTTTCTTCCCTACATTGTAAACAACCTACCCCCACCCAGGGGGTGTGTAGCTCTCACACAATCTCCATGCCCTCCTCTTCCACAGGCTCAGGATGTTTACAAAGTAAGCACCCCAGCTTCCTCCTGAGTCACTCAGCTAAACCTCTAGATTCCCCAAGTTGACACA
>PVLD010000617.1:18476-179488 GCA_004027595.1 Dinomys branickii | reverse complement strand
AGAATAATGGGAACACTGGATATAAAGAGATGGCACCCCAAATGCAGAATCCTGGCACTGCCACAGCCCAGATCCATGCCACATGAATGTGCCTGGCACCCACAGAAGTGGGCACCAGCCCTTGAGCCTCTGCTACATTGGCACCCAAAACCCTGGAGTGCCCACATCCCTGCTTGCTGGCAGAAACCACAGAATGCCACCTCAGCATCACTTCTGCTGTCCAGAGAGCTGCGCTCATGTGACTGTTGCCTGTCAGGTGACACGCAGACTCTGCAGAAGCATGGGAAACACTGTCAGCTGTCCTCCTCTAGCTGCTACCCAGGGCAGAGGGGGTGAACACCCAGGCCACACAGGGCAACTTGGCATCACCCTCCACAGCAGGCAGACTGTCCACCAGACTAGAAGCTCTTCCAGGCCAAGACCTTGACCTTTACTGTTTCCTAAGCCCAGCAGTGAACTCAACTTGAGAGAAAGGAGAGAAGGAAGCCCATGGAGAAGGAAAAGCTTCAAATTCCTCATCAAAACATGAGGAAACTCAGTTTTGATGATACTGAAAGGAAGCAGGGGCAGAACCCAGCGCTTCTTGTTTCCTGTGAGCGTGGCTTTCCGTCTCGTCATTCCCACGCCTCTTAACTGAACATGGCTCAGATTCCTCAGGTCTGGAAAAACTCAGTCGTCTTCTCGCTGGTGCCCTGTCTGGTTCCCCAATCCTCTCTTTTCCTCATTTGTTCTACACACTGATCCCTTGGCTGTTTCCCAAAAATAGTATTCTGCGAACTTTTTACTTTCAACCACTTTAAGCTGTGTCTCCTCTTGCCCATTACTAAGCTGATGTCTAAAATCTTTCATTCTAAGTTAAGATATAGTTGCAAAGGATGTACCTTCCAGTGTAGTAAATACTACCATTTTAAAATAAAACATAAAACTTTAAAAATATATCTAACAGAATCTAAATTTCACATCATCTTTTTTGTTTATTTGTTTGAGACACGGTCTCGCTATGTATTGTGCCTTGAACACACCATATATCCCAGGCTGGCCTCAAATTGATGGCAGTCTTCCTGTCCCAACCTCCTGAGTGCTGGGATTATAGGTGTGTGCCACATCCAACCACATCATCTATTTTTTTAAACAATGTATTAGCAAGCTCTTCTTCAGTAAGCAAACATTTTGTATCTTTCGTTTCTGTCCCTGAACTCATATTTTTCACTTTCACCAGTAATTTCATTTTATTATGATATACTTTAGTTCCTAAAACTCTTTGAATCAATTATCACAGTAAAATTATAAATTTTCAAAACTGTATATGCTTCATTCCTGTGACTATGAAGCTATGTTTAAAAATTATTCTAAATTGAGGTATTCTGATTATTGCCATCTATTGGTAAAAACAACATGAAAATATACATTTGGATAACATATTAAACAGAAAAAGTAAACTTTTTTATGTCTCTAATGTGCTGGATGGGGACTGCCTGGTTTTTGTGAAAATTAGGCCAAATATCTTCAGGTAAAAATTATTTACTTGTGGGCATGGGGATGCATGCTTATAATCCCAGCACTTGGAGGCTGAGGCAGGAGGATTGCCATGAGTTTGAGGCTAGCCTGGACTATACAAGCAAGCCCAAGGCCAGCTTGAACTACATAGTAAGATCCTGTTTTTAAAAAATTACTGATAAATTCACACATGATTCACCTCAGTTATATCCCACCAGCTTTTTCTGTTTAATTATTCTGTAAATGCTGAGAATTTTGTCTGCATAAATAAGTAGGTGGAATTAGAAGCAATGCTCTCACTTTTTTGCATTGTTGAAAAATCTTGACACAAAACTAGTATCACAATGTATTTTTAATAGTAATTTATTTTTAGTAATTTGTTAATTGAATCATAGAGTTTCCTACAGTTTTATTGAAGGCAAACTAGGAAAGCATCTAGCTGTAAATGGATTTGTTGCATGTTTATTGATGTGAGTCCCTTCTCAGTGTTAATACCCATCACTGTACTGGGTTTCCACCCACCCCAGTGGGATCTAGATGTTTTTCTACCCAGGGTGCAGACATTGGGTTAGGGTGAAGGGGGCCTATCTTCTTTAAAATGTGAGGCAGTAGGGAGGAGTGTGTGAAGGAAGAGCTGGAAAAGGTGTGTCCTCAGGCAGATTAGTTTTAGAGAATACAAAGAGAAACTGAATATCCAGTATCTGATTCCTCTAAAACTTTTCTTGGCCTTGAAATCCTTTGTAAAGGGTTCTTACTCCAGATTAGTTTGAAGACTGTGGCCCTAATACAGTATAACCCAACTGAGTAGTATTTCCCCACTGACAAAAATACCCACAATTTGAAAAAAGAATAAAGTTAAAAGAATGAGAATGACTAAACATTTAAATGTCATGGCATATTTATAAAAGGTAACTATTAATACCCGCAGCTTAGCAACTATGAAAACATATGTATATTGCCAGCTTCCTTCATTTTCACATTTGATATGTCTAAAATTTACCAAAATATGTAGGGTTTTTTTATTTGTTTGTTTATTTGTTGTGCACAAGAAGCTGCCATTAAAGCAACGGAAAATCTTACAATTTGAAGGTATACAGGTGTAATCAAAACCACAATGAGTGTTGATAAATTTTAAAAAAATTATTATGGTAAAAGACATATTGCCATTAATCACCCTCAAAATACTTGGACTCACTTCCAATACAATTTTCCCATGGTTCTCACTACTTTCTGAAACAGCTCTGGAAGTCCTCTTTCATAAGTATCTTTAGTTGAGCTGACACAGCTGCTTTGATGTCCTGAATTCATTTAAAATGTTGACCTTTCCTGGTAATTTTGACTTCGGGGAAGAGCCAGACGTCACATGGTGCTGGGTCTTGTGAAGAAGGTGGATGAGGACGCACCATAGTGACAGAAACCACTGTAGCAGTGAGGTGTGATGTGACACAGCATTGTCTTGATGAGCATGAAACCATCTGCCCATTTCTCAGGCCAATCTCTACACATGTGACTTACAAAACACTCTACTAAGCCTGGGAACTGTTCAGAGTCACTGTAACATTCCCGGGTACAAACTCAGCTCGCGTAACTCCATCAAGGTCAAAAAGCACTCAGCATCACTTAGATGCTGGACCTTGACTAAGGTGCACTTTTTTTGCATGAGAAGAACAAAGTGGTTTCCACTGAGAACGCTGAGCCTCAGTCTCAGGATGCTAACCATAGACTCGGTTTCATCACTCCTGATGACACTTGTTAGAAAACTGGGATCTAAAGAGTCATGACTGCGTAACTCCAAGGAAATATATTGCTCAGCAGTCCATAATTTATGGCATACCTTCAAACACGAGTTTTCTCAACCATAGTGCACAACTGACTGGCTGAACTGAACAAGTTAAAACTTTTTACGCACCACTACTAAGGTTCCACATGCCCCTCCTTGGACGGCAGAACCCTGCTCTTCTATTGGATGGTCCTCACTTTGACAAGTTTAAAGAAGGCGTAGGCAGGAACAGAGTCCCTTGTCTTGGTCCTACCATTTCATAGCCACACTTCCCTCAAAGCAGAGCTCCTGAAGGTGCCCTGAAGCCCCATTCCCAGGCTTCCCCTGCAGAGACTTTGGTCCACACTTCTGGAGTGGAGTTGGGGTGGGGGATGAATGCACATATTTAAGAAGCACTCCCAGGGATTCAGGCACAGGTGGTACACACTGTCTTAGTCAGCTTTCTCGTGGCTGGACACAATACTCAACACCCACAACCTCAAGGTGGAGAGGTTGCATTCTGTTCAAGGTGCGGGGACTGAGTCCATGGTGGGCTGGCTCCAAGGCAGGAACTTCTGGTGAAGGGGATGGAGGAGGAAAGACACTCCCTCCAGGCTATGGGCAAATACAGCAGGGGAACTGCACAGAGGGAAAAGGGCTGGGGACCAGACAGACCCTGATACGGCAAGTGAGTTCATCGAGAACAGCATTCACAAGAGACCGAAAGGGCCAGAACAAACAAAGCTTTATTGAGCCAGCTGATGGACTGTCTCTAACCAGGAGCTAGAGAAGACATCCACCCTGGTCTGGGTCTCACCTTCAATTTAAGTACATTTTAGGTTTCCATAGTAACCATTACCTCATTTTTGGGAATCTTATAAGAATGTCACACAACTATCACCAAATTTACTTCTCCCAGAAGCTGTCAGACAGCAGGATTCCAGAGGAGCATTGCAGTTTAACTTTTAGCCTGCTTCCCGATTTGTCCTGTTCGTTCTGTTCCCATTTTATGACTCTGCTCTCCTCTAAGAGGGTTGATAACGAACAAAGGGGACTGGATGAAGAGTAGCGTCAGCTAGAGCTTACGTGAACTTCACTTACTATGGAGTTAAAAAAAGAAAATGGAGTCTCTCTTGCCCTATCAACCCCAAGGCCACACCTCCATGACCCACCCAGACGCACCCAGAAGGGTCCTCTACTCATCTGCAGGGCATCTCTTAATCCAGGGAAAGCGACAGTCCAGGGAGAATGGTCACATTGTCCTCAGTCACACTGAGAAACACGCACCTAAGGGAAAGCACCCTGGAGAAGGTGTAAGTTGAAATTTGCAGGCATGAGTTAGAAAATTAAAAAGTTAAGAAGCTGGGTGGGTTAAGGAGTAGGGGCACAGTGGCTGGCTCTGGAGCAAGCACCCTTGCCTGACCCCCTCTTAGAGGTCCGTGACAATCTCAGCATGTGATGTGTTGTGAGGAGGGAACCAGGTCCGACCTATTTACTGCCCAAGCATGCCTGGAGCTCTTTTAAAAAAACTGTTTAGAGGTGGAGAAAGTGCTGTAAGAAAAGAAGCAGCTCATCCCCTGACACATCATAACAGGAAAAGACACCTCTACACATATATACAACTGGTAATAGTTACTCACTCGGCATTCCTAGTACATTTATGCTGGAAAATAGTTTTTAAAAGAAGGTGAAATAAAAAGCGATGTACTCCAGGGGGTAAAAGAGAATTTTTAGAATACTTTAACTTGTTAGATTTGCAGTGCATGTTTAGTTGTCTACTTAGTTAACTTTAGAGTTACCAAAAGATTATCTATGTACAAGTATGTATCTTTATAAAGAATTATATATCATATGCCCCATGATAAACGTGCTCATTGTGAGTGGCAAACATACTAATAAAATATTCTTCATAACAAAAGGTATTGGCTAGCTGTGTAAAGAACTCAGATTGCTGCAGCCTGTGGAAGGAGTGACGGACTGATAAACTGTATCTCTTTTTTAAAGATATTGGTACTGAGCAATATCCCTGGCCTTTTTTTTTTTTTAATTTGAAACAAGATCTCACTAAGTCGCCCAAGCTGTGTTCCATCCATGAGAGGGTGTGCTCTGTATTTCTTGATCATACCTTCTATATTTTCCCCTCCATAGACCAGGAGCTTTATTTCCTTGGTACTCCAGTGACTGGGCTTGCAGCGATCATTTCTTTATTACACAGACAGGATTAATATAATCTGTGTGTCTTTACATAGTTTTAGACCCTGAGTTATCTTAATAATGTAGCAAAGTAGGAGTGAGCCCCAAACATCACACAATACATGAAAACAAGGAGAACCTTAAGCAAAAACAAATTTTGCAAATAGACTTTCTGGGTATTTTAGATCTTGGCAGTAGAAAGTGACGGCACAGAACTGCCCAAAGACATGCTGGCCATTTCTCTTCCTCTTTTTGCAGATGAATTTTCCAAATGCTTTTCTGGGAATTCCGGTATTCTTTTTTTCCTGAAGGACTAATACTTGAAGAGTTAATGAACCGAGTACAAATTAAAATTGAGCTCAGACTTAGTTAATTTGCATTCTTCTCAAAATACATTTGGAAGGCAGAACACAAAGAAGAAAAATGAATCCCCTACTTCAAAGGAAATAGATGACTGCTTGTCACGGCCACTGTGTAAAAAACTATAGAAATTTGAGACAGTTAGAACTAGGACTTCATATGCTCGCTCTCCCGTCAGGATGAGTCAGACTCCTCTTTCTCTCCCACCTTTTGGCACCCAGCAGAAAACCCACACTGGCTCCTAGTCCGGGGACCAAGCTGACCTTTGGCTTTGATGGGAAGCGGAAGTTCCTCTCCAACAGTGTGCTTGTGGCATGGGCCACACCCACCAACCTAGGCACAGAGCCAGGATGAGAAGCAGAGCCTGGAGAGCCTCCCTGGGCAGGAGGGAGAGAGTGAACAGCATCTGTACAGCACAGCTGTGTGGGATATCACCAGCTCTTGGTTGAACCTGAATTTTAGCAAGACAGTAAAGCTTTCTGAGCCCCAGATGGCTTGCAGCACATTTTCCAAGTAGTTTTTTTCTTCTTTGGAACCAGCAAGGCCACAGACATTTTTACAATCCTTCTCATCAGGTGGTAGAAATTCTATTAAACCACGTTTGTACAGAAATAACCTGGTTTGGATACAGAAGAAGCAGGACTGAATGAGTTGAGCAACAGGTTTGCTCGGTTTTAATGGTTTCCTTGCACAACCTGGGCAAGGCATCCCATGACATACAAGGTTGTTATAGCTCAGCTTGGAAATCCAGCCAGACCACCCAAGGACTTGCAAAACCACTTCCGCCTCCACAACACAGCAGTCATCTCTCTGTCCCCTGCCACATAGTCTTGGGTTCTGTGACCATTTCTCAACTGAGAAATACCTGAAAGAAATCAGCACTTGGGGTTTCTTCTTTTTATAAAGAAAATGTATTTTTCAAAGATAGAACAAAACGTATAGCTTAATAATGAATGCATGCGCACAAAGTAGAGAATGTAGACATTATGCAAATGTAAATATTAGTACCGTTGATACTTTGTTTGAGTGCATCTCCTATCTTCCTAAAGCATGTTTAAATTGGAAAGGAGGAAGCCAAATTGTCCCTGTTTGCAGATGAAATTATCATTTATATATAGAAAACATACAGGCTTCACCAAAAATAGTTTTAAAGTAATGAACAAATTCAGTAGTTTCAGGATAAAAAAAAATCACCATATAAAAAATCAATAGTTTTCTACATTCAAGTAGCAATGATCTAAAAAAGAAGTCAAGAAAGTACTCTTATTTACAATAAATAAATAAACTAATAAACACACTGTCTAAGAATAAATTTAACCAATGTGATTAAAATTCCCTACCATGAAGACTCTAAGGCATTGAAGAAAGAAAATGAAAGGAATACAAATCAATAGAAAGATACTGTTTGTTCAAGGTTTGTAAGAACCAGTATTGTTAAAATGTCCATGTCCAAAGGAATCTACAGGTCCTGTACAATCCCTACCAAAATACTAGTGACATTCTTCACAGAAATACAAAAACAATCTTAAAAAAATGCTAAAAATCCTAAAATCCTGACTTCAAAACATACTGCAATAACCAAAACAGCATGACATTGGCATGAAAACAGACATACAGTCCAGTGGAACAGAATAGAGAATCCAGAAATAAATCCCCACATTTACAGCCAACAGCTTTTTGACAAAGGCACCAAAAACACATATTCAGAAATGAACAATCTGTTTAATAGATGGTGCTGGGAAAACAGAATATCCTCATATAGAAGAGTGACACCATATCCTTATCTCTTACATATGCAACTACAAAAATCAGTTCAGAATGGATTAAAGACTGTATGACAAAAGATATGAAATTACTAGAAGAAAATACTGGAAATACTTCATGACATTGGAATGAACAGGGATGTTTTATGTAAGGCTTGAAGACCACAGGCAGCAAAAGCAAAAGCTGAATACGGATTGCTAAAGAGCTTCTGCATAGCAAAGGAAACAATCAACAGGACAAGCTACGGAATGGGAGAAAGTACTTGCCTATTGTATGTCTAACAAGGAGCTAATTCAGGGAATTCAAGCCATTCAATGCAAAAAGAACTGATTTTAAATAAGGCAATAGACTTAGACATTTCTCAAAAGAAGATATACAAATGGCCAACAGGTACATGAAAAAATGTCCAACATCACCAGACATCAAGAAAACCACATCAAAAAACGTGAATCAGAAGTTGAAGAAGTTGAAGATTATTTCCACTCAGAGTTCATGTTTTTATGCCACACCATATCTATGTCACTATGTTTGAGAAATAAAAAGGCGGGTTGATTACCATATATAAGGAATTTTGTATTCATAATAAGGAGAATAAAGTATTCCCGACTCCTTTTTACCTTTTGAAATATCACCTACCAAAGAGTAACATTTAATCTTGTTTCCAGATTATAGATGAATTTGAGAAACACTTTCTTAAATTTCACAGAATTTTTTTGCCATCCTAGACTGATACAGTACCTATATCCTACACTGACATAGCACCTTGCCCAGTCAGAATTACTACTATCAAAAAGACAAAAACAAACAAAATTTTAAAACAAAAGTATTGGTGAGGACGTAGAGAAAGGTGAGTTCTTATATACTGTTAGTGGGAATGCAAATTCATTCAACTTTTATGGAAAAACAGAAGGAAGTTTCCTCAAAAAATTAAAAAGAAATCTATTGCTTAGGCCAGAAATCCCACTAAGGGGTAAATATCCAAAGAATGTGAAAACAGCATATTGAAGAGACCTCTGAACTCCCGTGTCCATTGTGGCACTATTCACAATAAACAAGAAGTGGAATCAACCGTAATGCCCATCAGCAGATGAGTGAATACATAAATGTGGTGTTTACACATGATGGAGAACTAATCAGCCATAAAAAAAGGAACTCCTATCATTTGCAGGAGCATAAATGAACCTGGAAGATATTTTGCTAAGTAAAATGAACCAGGCACAGAAACACAAATGCCACACAATCTTGTTCCTATGTGGAATCTTTAAAAAAATAAAAAAGAATCCCACAGGAAGAGAGTAGAGTAGTTACCAGAAGCTGGGGAGGGGTAGCAGGGTAAAGGTGAGAGACTGCCAAGAAAATATAAAGTTACAGTTAGATAAGAATAAATTCTTCCTTTGTGTTCCACAGTAGAATGACCATAGCTAGCAATAATGTCTTGCTTATTTCAAGGTAGGTAGAAGAGAGTACTTTGAATGTTACCACCACAAAGACCTGATAAAAATTTGAGGTGATCAATATAGTACACTGACTGCCCAGAACTAATCATCACAAGATGTAGAGCTGTATTGAAATATCAAACTCTATACATATGCACAATTAAGTTTTGTCAATCAAAAATAAACTAAAACGCTTTCAAAATGAAAGTAAGAGCTTAGCCTTTCCTAAGAATGCAAAAGGAATCTGAAAGGCATTCATGATGTGTCAAAGGTGTGAACCAGAAGTTGAAGAAGTTGAAGATCATTCCCATTCAGAGTTCATGATTTTATGCCACACCATATCTATGTCACTGTTTGAGAAATAAAAGGGGGTTGATTATCATATATAAGGAATTTTATATTCTTAATAAGGAGAACAAAGCATTCCTGACTCCTTTTTACCTTTTGAAATATCACCTACCAAAGAGTAGCATGATTATAGATGAATTTGAGAAATACTTAGATTTCACAGAATTTTTGTTTTTTGCCATCCTAGAGACTGTACCAAGGGCCTTCCCTTTGAGAAACATCCCAGCCCTTTTTTATTTTGAGACAGAGTCTCACTACATTGCTATGTTAACCAAGTTGGAGTCTACCTTGTGACATCTATGCCTCAGCCTCCCAGAGTGTTGAGATTATAGGCATGCACCACCATGCCCAGCAAATTTAAATTTTTTAAATGGTTTTTCAAAACATATAGTTTGCTCTGAAAATCAATGTACCAAATTGAGATTTATTTTTCCCAAAGAAGATTCTATTTTTATTTACTGGGTCCAACTTCTGTATATGGAAGTTCAAAACTGTTCATTGTTAACTACTATATTCCAGTTAATCATCAATTCAGTTCACATCAACAATGACAAATTTTACACACAGATCTATCCATGACTTTTCACCTGCCAGGGGGATCACCAACCATTAAAAGGATGAGACAGAATTCATCACTCTCATTACTTCTTTCAAAAACTTTTATAGAAATAAGGGATCAATTATAATAAATTAATCTTAATAAGTTGCTAAAGGAAGACTTCTACATGAGTTGGACTTATTAGCCATTTCTAAATAAATCCTACTTAAACAGTCAACTATTGGCATCAAAAGATCAACTGCTTTCTACAAATTCTTATTTAACTTTTAATTTTTTAGTAATTTAAAACTTAGGGAATTATTGTTAGAACAGGATCAAGAATTCCTGGGTACTTGTCACCCAGATTCACCAGTTTTTAACAGTTTACCTGATTGTTTCAGCGCTTGCTGATCCATGTCTGTCTCTACTGACTCTGCCCTTTCCACCCACCTTTTCATCTCCCCACCTGTCCTTATCTGTACATGTGTGTGTACGCGCGTTTATATAGACATTTTCTTACCTACTTAGGAAAGCTAACATGAACCCAGTGTGGTATTATTACTATACTGTCTATTTTCAAACTTCACCAGTCTCCTAGTAATGATGTTTGTGGTAACTTTCGCCCACTCCGAGATCCAATCCAGGATCATATATTTCATTTAGGTGCCATATCTTTTATTTAAGCTCCACTCTGGAAATTTTTTCAGACTTTCTCTGACCTCGATGACATTAACCTCTTTAAAAAATATGGTTCATCTGACTTCTTAGAATAGCCTCCACTTTGGTTCCTTTTAAATTTCTTCATTATTAGATCAAAGTGTGTATTTTTTGGCGAGAATACTAAAGGATGAAGTGGCCCAGTCTCTCACAGCAGGGAGCACAGAGCATATAGGACCACCTTCTCGGTGGTGATGGCAGCTCCTCACTGCGTTCAGGTGGTGCCCATTAGCCAAACAAGATCAATGCTAGTGGCAAATAGGAAATCGTTAAATAAAATCTCAGAGTGGTTTTGCATGGGTTTTCTGTGTATTAAAATTTCATGTTTAATAACAAAATACACAGCACACAAAATAAAGTATGTAGATCGTGCTATTAAACAAAAGGCCCAGGATTCAGGTGAGAACTGCTACTTACCCTGTGCCTAACTGGACTACGTGATCTAACAAAATACCTTTATGTTATGCGTACTGCTTGTGAAACACTTTACATGGATTGTTCCGAAGTTTTATGACAGGCATGAAAGATTTTAATTTTAAACTCATTTTGGAAAATAAGGAACATGAGGAAGCAGGCAAAAGAACTTAGTGATTCTCTAGGGAGTTCATAAGGAGTATGTAAAAAGGACAAAATTTCAGTCTAATGTTGTCTGGCTTTCACACTCCTGCCGTTCGGACATACATATGGTAATTCTTTTTTTTTTTTTTTTCTTCTTTTTGAGACAGGGTTTCCCTGTGCAGTTCAGGCTGGCCTTGAACTCACTTTGTAACCCAAAGCTGGCCTTGAACTTGCAGCAATCCTCCTGCCTCAGCCTCCTCAGTGCTGGGATTACAGTAGCGTGCCACCATGCCCAGCTGGTAATTCTTTTAAATGAAAAAATTACTTTCTATGTGCCAGCCCAAACTAAATGCTAATGTTGTTTCACTTTCTTTCTCCATATAAAAAGGAAATTAATTTTTCAGGGTAATTCTTATAAAATTATAATAGTTAATTTCATGAGAATAGGTTAAAGTAGGCAGGGAAAATGATGGACATTTGCCTTGTCAGCTTTAACAGGACTTAGTATGTATAAACTTTTATTCACCACATACTTCTCTCTGTAGTGCAGACATTATTTTTCTTTTTCCATGTTCTCCCACTTAGCCTTATTTATCTCTGTATTTTTATTATCACTGTAATTATAACACATGGATTGTACACATCAGTGGGATTCAGCACGACATTTTCTTACATGCATGAGTTATGCACTGATTGGTCTACCCCTTCTGCCTTCTCCTCCACCCTGACCCCTCCAAATCCTAGTACTCCCTCTCCTAGTTGTGGGTTTTTGTTTTGTGTTGGGTTTTGGTCTCCACATCAGAGAGAAAACGTACTTCTCTTGCTGTGTCGGGCTGCTTTCCCTGAACACGAGTCCTGAAGTCCCGCCCCTTTTCCTGCCAATGACAGTGTTCTATTCTTCCTTACCACTGACTAGCACTGCACTGTGTATGTTTAGTTCTGGTTACTGGGACAAAATACCAGACACCTGCAATTTAAAGGACAGGATCACTTCGCCTCCTGGGTTCAAAGGGTTGAGTGCAAGGTCGGGTGGCTTCAAGACAGAAGCAGCGTGGTGCGAGGTGGTGGAAGCGCAAGGCGCAGAGAAGCTGGCCAGCCCGTGGCTGCCAGGACAGGAGTGGGGGAAGCAGGTGGAGCAAGAACACCCCCTTCGGTCATCTGCCCAGTGACTCATCTCCTCCAACCAGGCCCCGTCTCCTAGCAGCACATTCAGCTCTGGACTGATCCGTGGATAAACCCACCCGTGAGTTACAGCTCATCCATGGTCCAGTCCCCTTCCCAAAGCCCCATCTCGGAATGCGTGAGACTTTGGGGAGACATCTTAGATCTGAGCCATTGCTGTGTCTAACTACACAGTTCTACAAAATCCATCACCTGCCCACAAGCACCTGCTTCATTCCGTGCATCTCCATCTTTCTTTCTGGATATTTGGATCTCTGGATTTCCCTCTGTCTTATTCTGGCCTCTCTGCTTGACAAATATGTTTTCTTCTCTCTATCGTATGATCATAGCTAACTGGGACTTGTGCACTGAAGGATCAGTCCTGAACCCTATGCCAGTTAGTGCTTCCATTAATATTTTGGATGATGATAATTAAAAGTAACCCCAGATTGGGTGAAGCAGTTACAACCTAGGAATATTCCATTAAAAGTAAAACATCTGACAAGGTAGAAAGTGGATAAGAACAGAAGGCTCTTGGTGGGACACCAGTAGTGTAATTACTTTAGGAAAGTCAAACCATCTGCTCAAGCACAAGGTGGCACAAGATGTAATTTATACAAATATATTAGGAAAGAATAGAGGATTAAGCAATTCCATTTTAAATGTGAGTCAAGAAAGTAGCACATTAAAAATAAGTGTAGTAATCTCAGAACTTGAAGAGGCTGAGGTAGGAAGATTGCTGCAAGTTCAAGGCTAACCTGGGCTACATAGTGAGTTCAAGGCCAGCCTGAACTACATAATGATACTCTATCTCAGAAAAGCAAATAATCAAAAACAAATAAAAAACAAGTGTAGTATTGTATATGAACAGTTCAGGTACTACCTAGGTCATCATTACAGCAATGTTTTTATTTAGGCTGAACCTATTTAAAAATGTAGGGCTGGGAATATAGCTCAGTGGCACAAGTGCCTGCTTGGCAAGTACAAGGTCCTGAGTTTGATTCCCAGTATCAAAAACAAAAACCAAAAACATGCATTTGCCAAGCATGGCAATGCACACCTTTAATCATAGCTAGCCAGGAAGCTGGGGCAGGAGGATGGCAAGTTTGAAGCTAATCTGGGCAACTCAGTGAAACCCTGACTCCAAAAAAAAAAACCTGTGGATATAGTTCAGCATATCCTGGGTTCAATTTCCAGTAATAAGGAAAATAAACCCATTTAAAATTGGGCAGGTCCTCATACTCATGTAATCCCAGCACTCTGGGAGGCTGAAGCAGAAGAATCACAAATTTGAGCCTATCCTGGAACACTTAGTGACTTAGAAAGACCCTGTCTCAAAATAAAAAGTAAAAAAAAAGGGGGCTGGAAATGTAGCTCCGTGTGAAGGCTCTGGGTTCAATTGCCAGTACTGCTCCAAAATAAGTTTTTTTTTTAAATTCCTTAATCAGTAGGGTTTTATTTTAAAAAGTAAATGCCTACTGAAGGAAAAAAGTTTTTTAATTATTCATATCTAACTGAAAAATATTTCACCAGACAATGACTTTGTTCCAATCTTTATACCAGTGGTGGACTGACAACTGGTGGTCAACTTGTAACACCCAGCTGAAATGAGCTAGCGTGGTGCTCGGTGTGGGAGACCCACCTGAGGGTTGTTGCCCACAGCATAAGAGGCAAAACTGGAGAAGAAGCTGAAGCTGTTAGGGAAGCTGTAGGGAGCTGCTGGTTTTCCTGGAGGAGCTTGTCATGCGAGCTTTCCTGATGGACTCGGCTGTTATCTTCCAAGGAGCTCGGGACCCTGTCCCTGAGAATGGCTGTGGTTCACCTTGGGGAGCTCTGGTCCTCACTTTTGGCATCGCTTCCTGGCTCCGGAGGCAAAGATGGTGCCCTGTTCTGTCTCCTGGAGAAGCTTGTCATGTTGGTTTTCTTGGTAGGAACTTGGCTTTCTTCATCATCGAGGAGCTCAGGACCTCACTGTTGCTCAGGATGGCTGTAGTACTTTTCAGGGGAGTGCTGGTTCTTACTTTGAGCGTCACTTCCTGGCTCCAGTGCAGATCCCTCGGCCTGCTAGCACAGATCCTTCATCCCACTGGCACAGACTTTCTAGCTTCCACCACAGACCTCTGGGCCTTCTCAGTGCAGATCCGTGAAACAGGCCGCATGAGGCATTCTCTTGGGCTCTCAGCCTCCAGCTGGACTCATGCGAAGCATTGTTATAGGCTCTAGGTCTTCAGCTGGACTCATGCAGGACATTACTATGGGATCCAGGCCCTCAGCTGGATTCTTTGGTCTTCAGTGTGTGCAAAGATTTCCTGTACTCTTTGTATATGATTCTTTGGATGACTATTATAAAATAATCTTATAAAATATGAGTCCTGTATTTATTATTCCCCTTGCAAAACCCCAAACTACAACAATATCTAATAAGTAGTTTGTCCTAAAAGGATGGGAGAGGGATAGAATAAGTTGCAGAGACTGAGACTTCCTGAGCGGCCAGTGTGAGGTGGGCATCAACGTGGGTTCCTGTCACTGCAAGGCCACAGTGGGCATGCGACCATTTGTTCTGGCACTTCGCTTGGCAGCCACCATTCCACAGAGCAGCAAATGCAAAGCTGAACTTCCTGGTTATAAATACAATAAACTGAAAGAAACTGGCTAGTTAAAGAGGGAATTTGTGAAATCGCCACCCTGGGGGGGTTACTCTCTCCTGGGAAACGTTCTCTGCTAGAAAGAAGCTTTGTGGACCATGTACCCAATTGGACACGACTGGAGAAAGAAGGGAGGACATACTTTGCTCTGAATGAGAGGCAGAGATGTCTTTTTTTGATATTAAATTCTGAGTTAAGCTTTTGTTTCAGACCAAAGAAAAAGTAGTCTCTATCAGGTTACACAAGATTTATTCTGCAAGAGATCTAGTAAACAAACCATCTTTTTTTTTTTTTTTTTTTTTTGCGGTACTGGGGATTGAACTCAGGACCTTGCACTTGCTAGGCAAGCGCTTATTCCATTGAGCTATATCCCCAGCCCAAAAACAAACCATCTTGAGAACCTTCTAGTTCACGTTTTCAGATCTGATTTATTTTCACAAGGCCACTTCTCGCAATTGTTCTAAGTAACAGGAATACTTGCACCTGTTCATGGAACACAGCAGCCCAATCTGTGGAACGTCACACTCCTAACATACACCTTCGTGGTTTCTCTGGCCTCTCGTGCTGCCCTTATAAAAGTAAGACAGAAAGCGGGGGAGTTGGGAGACATATGAGTGAGGAGCCTTGGCAAACAGAAATACCTAGATTTACTCATTTTGTTCGCTGATGATTATCCTGCTGTACAAAAAGTTAACAACTATTGCCAAGGCATCTTGTTTACTTACTAATATGTAAATGCCTACAACACACGAGGCAAAGAATTGACCCCAAAATTTCAATTCATCCTCACTTGAAGACACATTCATAGCACTGTTGCTCAGCTTGCACGTGTGTAAAATTAGTGTGCTGTATGTTGGAGGTGGCATGTGATCATCTGTGAAGTCTCATGCAGTTCTAAAAGATGTTTCTGTGTCTCTCCAGGCTGGTGGTGCTGTCTGTGGACTCTGGATTCCAGTCCTGGCTCTGAACTGTCACACTGTGGCAGTTTGGGGAGGCTGTCTTAACCCCTTTTGAGTGAATTTTTGCATGTTATTGCTGTCCTATGGTCGCTACCATGTGCAGTTTATTGACCAAGTTGCTTGTGAGTGTGTTTGTGCATGTGGGAGATTCCATGAATGGAATTTGAGAACATATTGTACCTATGAAGAACGTGCAGCATACTACCTCATCGTAATGTCTTTTATTAACATTAATAGTGTCTTTATTAATGTCAATAATGTTAACCTCATCCTCTCTGCTGCCTTTGGAAAGGCTCCTCACCCACTTTAAACTAATGTCACACAATTTCCTATGGAAACGAGGGGCAGGAGTCGAGGAAATTGTTAGGTTTATGCGTCAGTTTGATATAGGACTTGCATGGCAACATTTTACTTCTCATTTTTTATCACCTGTTGTGATCAGAACAATCTGGCGTAGATGTCAGCTGTCTGGTGCCCAAAGCCAAGGGTCGAAATAAATACCTATGAACTTGACCACAAACACTTGCTTTGGTCACAAAGACAAATGGCTAGATCAGCCAGATAAAAGTTTACCTAACAAAGAGCCAGATAAAAGTTTATGTGAATTTGGGATGTTTTCTGGATATTTCAATCTCTTACCCATTATTTTAATAGTTGCTATTATTAACAATATAAAATATTCTTCATAAACTAGACTCATAATTTCTGCAAGTTTTTTGTTTTTAACTGCATCTTTTAACTTTCACCTTACTCTAGGTGAAAATTAACTATGTAAACAATATTTGAATTCAGAATTCAGTATGTATACAACTGCCGCACATGGTGATCCATGCCTGTAATCCCAGCACTCGGGAGGCAGAAGGATTGCTGGGAGTTTATGACCAGCCTGGGCTACAAAGTGAGTTCAAGGCCAGCCAGGACTGCATAATGAAACCCTATCTCAAAAAGGAAAAAAAATTAGTAAGTATACATCTAAAAGATCACTGAGGACTCTGAATCCAACTCCAAGGAACAAATTCTATAGGCCACTGCATAGCAACATGGTGCTCTGCAGCTTTCTTCTCAAAGCAGTCTTTCACTTTTGCAATTTTGAGGTTGCAAGGAGCAGAGTCCTGTTGTTTCTTGTGATGCCCTCAGGCCATCTTTTCTGTTCTCCTGTTCCTTCTCAGCAATCAAGATCTCCTCTGCTCTATCTTTGCAGTCCACAGCTTTACTGGAGTTTCCTTTCTGGCCAAACTCACTTTTTAAATCATTCTGCTGGCCTCTTTGTTCTTCATTATCAACACAGATCTCGCTAAAAGTCCCCCAACAGCACCCATGCCACAGCCTCAATATTAGACTTCCTTCAAATTCTTCTGCCAGATTAATTAGTCCACCATCCTTAATCTCAGTCTCAGGTAAAGTTTCTGGACACAAGCAAAATGCAGACAACCTTTTCACTAAGCTGTAACACACATCATCTGGAGTCCAACAATTAATGCCTCAAGAAGTTTCTTTCCATCAGAAACCGTTCGAGCCTGGTCTTTACCAGCCTTCTGGTCTTCTGAGCTCTGACCAGAATTTCCCATCAAGTACAGCCTAATGCATTCCAGCTCTACTTTTTCATCCAGCATCTCTGAATCATTCCAAACTCTTCCCCCAAGCCATTCCCAAAAGCTCCTGAAACATATGATTAGTTATAGTCATAGCAATGACCCCACTCCTGGTACCAAATACTGTTTTGGTTCCTTTCTCTCATTGCTGAGGCAAAATACCCAATGCCCAAAGTTTAAGGAGGAAAGGTTTATTTAGTTCACAGTTTTTAAAGGTTTCAGCCTATCTTTTACTTTTCTCTCGCTGCTGAGACAAAATACCCAATGCCCAAAATGAAGGAAGGAAAGGTTTATTTAGCTTACAGTTTGTGGAGGTTTCAGTCCATACTTGGCTGGTTCTGAGGCATAGAGCGAAGGTTCATGACAGCAGAGCACAGCAAAAACAACCAGCAAAAGGGAGGAAAGGCAGGCCAGCAGCTTCTTTCCTTCCTTTACATTATAAACAGGCTACCCCCACGCAGGGGGTGTGTAGCTCTCACATAATCTCCATGCTCTCCTCTTCCACAGCTCAGGATGTTTACAAAGTAAGCACCCTGGCTTCCTGCTGAGTCACTCAGCCAAACCTCTAGACTCCCCAAGTTGACATAATGTATCAACCACAACACAGCTCATAGTCAGCTGGGTCCAAAGCACATTATAACAAGGTCTATGTGGTAGGTGTTCTTAGAATTGAATGCTAGACAATGCAGTATTTATTTACTTGTTCAATTAATGTTTCATTTTAGTACTTAATTATACATCTATTTATACCAAGAAATAGACTTAAGTTTTCTATTTGATTTTAACATGTTTTTAAACTTAAGTTTTCAAATGAATTATTCCCTATAATTTTTGTTCCCACCTCTCCATTTATAAACTGCCTTTTGTTCTTTTTTCACTTTCCTGTTTTTTCTTTCCGTTTTCTTTTCTTACTACTGAGAATTGAACCCAGGGACTTTGCACTGAATATCATCCCCACCCCACCCCTCTTTTATTTTTATTTTGAGACAGGAGCTCACTAAGTCACCAAATTGCCCAGTGACTGGAACTTGTAGTCCTCCTGCTTCTGTCTCTCAGAATGTTGGGATGATAGGCCTGTGTAAATCTGACATATTTCTGGGTGTTGTCTCTGAAGTGTTTATCTAGTTGTGGTCTGTGGGTAGAATATTAAGTGAATATTCAAATTCATCTTGAAATATGATGCTTGTCAGTTCAGTGGCTAGGTAAATGTACACAAGTCCACCTGTGACTCTTGAGAAAACCCTAATGGAGAGCACTGTGTTGGAGCATTCTTGCCTTAGCTTTAGTACTACCTATGTGTCCAGACAGCTTAGCTCTGGAAGCCACTGTGCAGGAACTGGGGCTCCCATGCACCCACATGTAACCATTGCAGTGAGACTCTTGGATTCTAATTCAAGGGCCACACCTTCCTCCAGGTACCACCATCTATAAACTCTAAGTTTTCTCATTATAAGTAAGACAATACCAAGTATTAATATCAATGGTGGGAATTATCTATGCAAGGACAAAAATAAGGACATTTCTCAACTGCTGCCTTCTGTGAACTGTACTAGGTCAGTTCCAGGGAAGAAGCCCAGCTCTAAAATTAACAATAACCATGTGATCATTTCATGAAAATTGAGAAGGAATGATCAAGTGAGAGAAAATGAATGAATTACTTCCTTTTTGGCCATTTAAGAAGTTCTTTTCTTGCAAAAGGAAGTCAGTCACACCTCCACTTAGAAAATGTTTAAAACAAGCACATGTGCTGACAGAAGCATACTCCTGGGAGATTACCTGAGAATCTGAGATCAACCCATTCCTCTAGATGACCAGTCACAGAATGGAATTAACTTAGCTCACAGAAATAATTTATTCAGCCCTTGCAATAGTTGTAAAAATTTGTAGCCAACATTAGCTGGGCACACATCTGCAATCCCAGCACTCTGGGAGGCTGAAGCAGAGGCTATACTGCAAATCTTAGTGAGCCTTGTCTAAAAAAAATAAATTAAATAAAAAGGGCTAGGGATTAGAACTCCTTGTCAAGGCCCTAGGTTCAATCTCCATTACCAAGTAAATAATTAAAATTTAACCAACATTTAAAAATTGAAATTTGAGCACTAGAGGAGTACTTCAGTGATACTCTGGAGGCTGAGGCAGGAAAATGGCAAGCTCAAGAGCAGCAAACCATCCTGTCTCAAATACTGTAAGAGAGAGGGGCAGGGAGTGTATCTCAGCATGCGCTTCATTCACTGCTAAGTATGAGAGAGAAGAAGAGAGGTAGAGAGGAAGGGGGAGAAGGAAGGAAGAAGGCAGGGAGACAGAAAGATAGCAAAGGAAAGGTCTGGCAACACCATCCCAGTATCCCCACATGGCAACACCCACTGAGGTGAGAAATGGCTGCTGCTCTAACTAAGTTAGGGAAGGAGGTCCAGTGATCACAGTCCCCTGCCCCGACCGGTTCCCCATCATCTCACAGCTGGCTCCTAGGATCATCCACATTTGTGACTCCTACAAACCTCTGAAAATGGGTCAGACCAGCAGAGAACTGAATGCCAGATGGCATCGTGTTGCTGCCATCCTAATGTCAATATGGCTTTCACTAGTTTCACTTGGTGGCTGTCATCAGGGATGACACGTAGGGATGCTGCAAAACAGCCTTCAAAGCTCAGCGTTTGGCGATAGTGAGTGTGGACTACACAGTCTTTAAAAACAGAATCTTCTCTGAAATCCCTTAGAAGAAATTTTCTTCGAGTCATTAAGAACACTAGTTATGCTTGCCTGAAGAACTTTGTTTGCTTTTCTCTCATAAATATGGTATCTTACGTATCTTATCAGCTCACTATCTTACTGACCAGAAGAAAACCTAGAGACAAATTCGTGGTCCATTCTCAGCAACTGCACAGGGCTCAGTGAGGTATGCACAGGCTCGGCAGCTTTTCACAGGCCTCCTGGCCTTGGGTCCAGCCTCTCTCACTTTATTCAAAAATAATGCAGGCTGTGTTGTAATCAACGAAAATGGAAAGAAGACCGCGAAGGCCAGATGACTGGAGAATTCCTTGTGATGCTTGGTTTGTAAAATGGTGACCTAACCAGAGTTAGAAAACTCAAATAGTACAGACAGTAAGAAGTTTAAGATCTTCCCTTTTTCTTCCAGTCCCTTTTCTTAAAAGTAGCCACTTGTGGACACATGCACACACACACACACACACACACACACACACACACACACACACGCACAATATGTAAACACGCACATGTTTATATACCATATATCAGAATACAGACATATGATCAAGGCAGCAAAAAAAGTCATCTTCCAAATACTATTTTATGGGGCAGGCTAGTGTCCTCTTTAGAAAAGAATGTTATGGTGGCCCTGAATCAAGGCCAGCAGTTTTCTGAAGCTGTTGGTTTCAAGCAGGAGCCTAAAGTGGTATCTTTCTATGGGCTGTTGACCATTTCAGAACTGTAGAAATGTAATGGTCAATTCATTAGAAAGAAACAAATAACTAAATAAATTTTACGAGGACTTCAAGATGGCGACCAGGTAGGCAGCAGAGAGAGAACCTCCTGGAGGAATGCCACTCAGACAAAGGAATATAGGAATATAGCAACATGTGAAGGACAGAAAGGAAAGAGCTTCAGCTTTGGAGACCCACACTCACAGAAGCCCCCCGACTTGGGCAGGGGAGAGCAGAGTTCTGAGAGCTAGTCTAGGGCTGGAGAGGGGAGGGCGCAGACAGGAAAAGAGGCAATGGCGGTCGGGAGCAGTTGTCGAACCCAGGGTGAGGTTGAGAAGTTACGACAGCCACTGGGGCAGAGTCCCCACCCTGTGGCAACCTTCCTAATCAGCACCTGCAGAGAATCAATGCAACTAGTACACAAACCACCACGCCAGGGCTCTGCACCTGCCTCGAGGCAGTGGCCCCCTGCCTCTCTGCTGGGTGAGCCGCTACCGGCGGAGAGCAGTGGGGAACCTTGGCAGCGAGCCACAGCGGCTCCCAGGGATCCGGCCGAGGAGCGGACGGGGCTCCAGCACTGCAACGGGAGGGAGATGCAGATGGAGGTGGATCGCGTGGCTCCACGCCCTTCTCACTCCAACATCAGGCAGGAAGCACGAGCTGGGCTGCCGGTTCTCAGCTCCCACCCTGAACTCTCTCTGGGAGCACCTTGAGCCTCGGTGGCTTGAGCAAGCACCGCCTGCTCCTGGCAACAATGGGACGAATCCACAGTCTTCAGGACTCACCCCAAACTATTAATGTGAGCACCAAGAGGGTCTCCTTACAGCTTGCACATGTGGACCTTGCATGAACCCATAGCAACAAATTGGATGAGGGACAGCAGACCGGGAGTCTGAAAAACAGCAACATACTCTATACAGCAGACCCGAGAAAATCCTCCAACTCTATTCTAGAACTAATCTTTAAACTCAGTTCATACCCTGAAGTAACACAGTGAGAACAGGGCGGGGAGATTTCAAGACCTTATACCAAGCATCGTAAGTTTGTCTAATGCCCAGCTGCAAGGGGTGGGGAATGGTAATGCTGGAGATCAGGAGGAGGGAGGAGAAGAAAAGGCCTCCGGCATTGAGGCAACGGGACAGAGCCAAACGGGGCACCGAGGGCACCCCGATGGGAGCATGTGCCCTGCGGCTGCTCCACTGTGGGCCCCGCTGAGGGCGCCCCATGGACTGGACCCGCCCCCACCCATAGCACAGTAACGGGGCAGAGCTGGGCGGTCCGCTGTGAGCATAGGTGCTTTTCCACCTCTGACCATGGCAGTTTGTATACACCCATGTATGTTATAGTATAGTCTGAGGTAGCTATTATCTCTTCCCAAGGCGAGAGTCCAGGGGTATAGATAAACCCAGAAGTACAGTTATTATCACAGGGAAGATGACTGATTGAGTGGTAGGGCAACGGAGATGAGGGAGGAGAAAAACTGAATGATCAAATAGGCCATCATCTGTGTAACATTCACTGAGTAACAAATGTGAAGGTAACACTATGTAGGACAGCATCCAGAGCTAATTCCCTTCTATATTCTCTATAATTTTGTATTTCCTTAATCGTTTTTGTATTAACAGAAGTGAAAATAACTTTATATTATACAGCATCCAGTGCTAATTCCCTACTATCTTCTCTATAATTTGGTATTTCCTTTAATGTTTATGTGATAACTAATGTGAAGATAACATTATGTAATACAACATCCAGTGCTAATTCCCTACTACATTCTGTATAATTTTGTATTTTTGGTATTGTTTATGGCTTATTCTGGTTCATATGTCTTCATTCTTTTGTCTTTAAAAAGAAAAAAGAAGAAAAGAATGTTATGCTCTTGCTCTTCATCCTCTCTTTTATAATAACTCGGAGTACTAGATTGTTTTTCAAGTTAAAACAATTCACAAAAATATTTACAGAACACTAGGAAAATAAGAATATTGATTGGATGATACTAAAACATTACTAATGTTCTTGGATCTGTAATTGTGACATGATTATGATTAAATTGTGACATCCTTATCTTTGAGATAAATGTACTAATATATACAGATAAAAATAGTGCTTAGGGCTTCAAATAATCTGAAGTATAGAGAAAACAAAAATGGTTTGTGGTACTTGTTGAATATGGGAGAGTAGACATGGGGGCTTTATTTAACAGATCTCTTTGTATATGTTTGAAATCTTCCATAATAAAAGGCTGAAAAACTTCATAGGCATTATTACATTTACTTAAAATGTTGCAAAACTGGGTTTTAAAAAATCACCTATCATTCATCTGAATATATATTTTAACATTACACAAGGCTATGAGGAGTTTCTCAAATTATAGAAGGTACTACTTTACAATCCCAGCATGCAATTATTTTTTAAAAAACTATTCTATGGAAATAAAATTCATATTACATGAAATGCACATTTTATAAGTGTATTCTCCCCTGGTTTTAGTATTCCCAGAGTTGCGCAACCATCAACACAATCTGATTTTAGAACTTTTCTTTTCATCACCAAATAGAAACCCCATGCCCATCAGCAGCCCAGCATGTAACACGACTGCACTCACTGCTCTGCATCAGAGCTTCCTTTCATCATGGCAACACAAGTGAAGCCTCTACTCTGCAGATACCTGTTTATCTTTAAGCACCTCCTCACCTGTCTCCTAGCAGAGTAAGAAGATCTCAGAGGTGAAAGTTCTTTCCTCAACTCTTTATCACATCCATAGCATAAAAATAGTCACCTTCTATTACAGTAGACTGCAGTGAGTGTCCCCAAGCAAAAGGGTCCTCAGAGAGGACTATGTCCCTATCCACTGAGGTTGCATGTGGCCATGTATCAGTATGACAATGGGAGATGAGACAACATGAGATGTGTCAGGTCCAAGCCAAAGTTTGAGACATGGGAAGTATCTACCAGATCTCTTGCTTTCCTTTGGTCAAATTTAGTTTTACCTATAAATATGATCATAAGCGATAGCCTGTTTATTTAGTTGCTTATTTGGACGGTGGTGTGGGGGAGGGTGTTTGTCATGATTTTCTTGTTGAAAATGAAGGAAGTCATATTTTTATTCTGGGTCTACTTCCTGTTTATGACTAAAGGTGGAATGGTCATTATGGTGTGGAAATGGCTTATATGTTCCTTTCTTTCCACTCTTTCATGGACTGGATACAGCATAAAGAAATTCTTGCTTAGTCTTGAGATATTTGAACTTTTATGTATGAACAGCTATAAGAAAAAATTGAATTTCAGGATAAATTGGTACGGCTTTTGTGAAAGATAATTTAGTATTATCTTTTAAAATAATAAAAATGTAAGGACTCTATCAGCTCAAGAAAGAATAGAGTTGACAAATGGGATTATATCAAATTTAAAAATTTCTGCAGCGCAAAGCAAACCACAGAGTACAAAGTCAGAATGGGAGATGAAGCTATGATGCCTATTCATCTGTCAGGGTTAATATCCAGGCTATTTAAAAAGCCACTCACTGTATTACTGTGATTTTTCTAATATGATGATAATAATAATATCTATAAGTCTCTACTTTTGGTCACAGTAAGTTGACTTAGGTTTTTATTTTTATTTTTTTTTGTGGCACTGGGGATCAAACTTAGGACCTTGCACTTGCCAGGCAGGCACTTATTCCACTGAGCTATATCACCAGCCCTATGACTTAGGTTTTTAAAATGATGCTTTAAGAGTAAAAAGAAAATCCAAAAATTGGGAAAAAATTTTAGCTGACTGTCCCTCGGACAAAGGTCTTCTATCTAGAACATATAAAGAATTAAAAAACATCAGCCCTGCCAAATTCAAACACCCAGTTCAAAAATGGGCATCTGAGATGAATACACACTTCTCAGATAAATACAACTGGCAAACAAATACATGAGAAAATGTTCAACATCATTAGTCATAAGAGAAATGCAAATTAAAACAACATTGAGATTTCATCTCACGCCAGTAAGAATGGCTATCATTAAGAAATTAACCAATAACAAATGCTGACGAGGCTGTGGAGAAAAAGGAACTTTTCTCCACTGCTGGTGGGAATACAAACTGGTGAAACCACTGTGGAAATCAGTTTGGAGATTCCTCAGCAAACTAGCATCTAGAGGTCCCATTCAATCCAGTTATTCTCCTTCTGGGTATTTTTCCAGAAGATCTGAAAACATCATATCACAGTGATATATGTGCACCCATGTTTATAGCAGTGCAATCTGTAATTGCTAAATCATGGCAGCAACTCAAATGTCCATCCACTGAGGAAAGGATAAAAAAATTGTGCTATTTTTATATAATGGAATATTACTCAATTATAAAGAAAGATAAACTCCAGGCTTTTACAGGTAAATGGTCACAACTAGAGACCATACTCAAGTGAAATAAATCAGACCTGCATGGGTAAGCAACAGATATCTTACTAGTGTAAGAACCTGAAAGAGTGAATAAAAATTAGGTTTGATAGACATTGTAAAACAAAAGGAAACTGCTCAAAAGTAAAGAGCAACTGGGATGAGGGAAAAGAGAAAACAAAGAAGGGAAAATTATGTATATATGTATATACAGGATAGCTAACACAGTTGATTTCTACCGCTTTACTGAAAGGTACAGTTAATGATTAATTATTTGATCAATCTTGCATGTCTAAATTTGTTTTCCTGAGAAACCACTTTGAAGATATCAATATGTAAAACAACAACCATTGTTAATTTCCTATCACTTTGTCTGTAATTCAGGATTGCTTGTATTGTTCTTATGCTATTTTGTAAATGGGTGTCTGTTAATATGTTTTTGTTCTTTTATTTTTAAAACAAATTTTTAAAAATGATGCTTTAGAAGTGGAAAATAAACAATTTAATTATCAAATAAGCCTAAAAGAAAGGGAAAAACAGTAGTAATTACATTTCCTCAACAGATTTGGTCTAAATATTCATTTGAAATTTTCTGTTTCATTAGTTTTCTGTTCTCTGAAGACATTTGCAAAGTTGTGTTTTATATCTTTGTGTGTGTGTGCTGGAGATTAAACCCAAGGCCTGGAGCATGCTTGAACTATACTCCTAGCCCTAGTATCCACT
This sequence comes from Dinomys branickii, assembly GCA_004027595.1. Taxonomy (NCBI): domain Eukaryota; kingdom Metazoa; phylum Chordata; class Mammalia; order Rodentia; family Dinomyidae; genus Dinomys; species Dinomys branickii. Next base: position 153,407 of record PVLD010000617.1, on the reverse strand, counting down.
TTGAATCCCTGTGGTCGTTTTGGTGACACTTCTTGCTTCCAAACTGAAAGGTAGAGGGATAGTGGGGCCCCACTCCCGTACTCCGTATTTGTACTGAGAATCAAGACCAATGGAGCTATTGGTCTTCTACTCCAACACAGGTTTGAGCTTCCCTGATGGTTTTTTTACTTCATATAGGAAGCATGGGGGTTCAATGGTCTATGTCACACACAGAGAAACATTTGCGGGTCTGTTTCCACAATCTGTTATTTCTTTTGAACTTGCTTATAAAGCAGAATTTCCTTAGTACTTCATTATCATCATACATAGCTCATTGAAAATTCTAGAAATAATTTGAGGCCAAACATAAAGGTAACCTTACCCAGAAGAGACTTCTATTTAACTCTGTTTAGTCCTGAGAGGTATCCATCTTCATCCCACATCAAGATCTTACCATCCCTAAAATCATCTAATCATCCAAACTCAAATGCTGTACTAAGAGCACTGTTTTATCTCTGGTTTCCCCTTAGCCCAAAGTTGTGTTCTTTTAGAGACAGAATTGCCTGCAAGACTCTCTGCTGTGTTGGCTGGGCACTTTGATTTCTGTTGCTCTCGTCCCACAAGGCTACCAAAATGAGAGCTGAAATTCGGTCAGGATCAGTACATGCCTTTAAGCACGGCTTCTGTGCTAACTGATCTGGATTGCACTTTCCTCTTCTTTTCTGTTTTTTTAAACTAGTCTTTATGCTTCCTGGGATTTTTAGTTAGTCTTGGTTCAATAACCCAGCCTACCATTATTAATCACGGTACTGCCTTTACAATATGAAAACTATTACTATTGTTTTTTGCTTATGCTAAATTTTTTGCATGTAGAGGTACTGCTGTTGGAATAAGGAAAAAAATACAGGTTATAAAAGCTATAATGCTAAAACAATGGTTTATATCTTCAAAATATGCCCTCCATCATTCGTAGCTTTCTTATGAATTGACTATAAGCTAGAGTTTAGTAATAGTTTACACTATTTATTTAAAATAAATCCATCTTCAACTGTAATTGCTTTGTACATTGTGAGCATATTACCACCCTGGAAAGTCCTTCAACATTTCTGAGTATTATCATGTACATGTTGTAAATAGTTTAGGTACATTTTATTAAGTTTTGTTACCTTTTTTATTAACAAACACTGTTCTGACTCTTTGAAAAACTATAGTCCTTCCTTATTAATTTATATAGCGTGTCATTATTTATACAAGTATTTACTTATCATTAGAAGGATATGACACCATTAATAGCTGAGGTCATTATCTTTTCATGAATGTGTTTTATGTACTCTACTATTAAACTCCTGAGGCTTATATCTTCGCAATCTACATTGTATCTCAATCAATATTTTTGGTTGTGTTTTGTTTCATTTTGCTTTGTGACAGGGTCTTTCTATGTAGCCCAGGCTGACATTAAACTCACTGTATGGCCCAGCCTGGCCTTGAATTTTAGGCAATCCTTGTGCCTCAGCGTCCAGAGTGCCAGGGTTACAAGCATGCACCCTACATGTAGCTGGTATGCTGTTTTTAAGGTTGTGTGGAAGTTCATGTTGATTATTTCTGGCATTAAATCAGGGTTAGTAAGTTATAACAATCATGGACTGAGAGATTGCTATCAGGTGGGTATACCTTCTTGTATTTATTCTGTATTTTAAGTGAGTTAGAGCTGCGATAGACAGATCGCAGAGCTGATTTGCATGGAGCTAAGATTCCTCATATTCTGCGGCCAGTCTGAAGACTACATGTGCGGGTGCTGCTTGTGTCTTCTAGACTCTGTACTTCCTGCTAACACTTCCAGGAATGTGAGCTGGGAAGTGAGAGGAGACGCAGCTGGTGGAGCTTCCTATTCATAGCTCTGGAAAAGAGAATGGCAGGAGGAGTTTGAATTACGAGTTAAGACGAGAATGAGGAAATATCACTAGGTTCATTGTATGTACCTAGACACGTTTAAACAGGTACATTCCAGGGATAGTATTTTCATTCAGCATGATCGTTTAAGGGCACTCAAATGAGACAACAGAGTCATTTTTACACCTGCTGACCACGGTAAGCATTCAACACATATTGCTTATTCGATAGGACAGTATTTTGAAATATTCACATATTTTTTTGACCCTCTTTTTCCCCTTTGCTCCCTTAGCTCTCCGAATGCAGGGAGACAGGCACGTGCTCACTGTCTCACGGAGTGTTTTCAACATGGTCAGAAGCAGATAACGCTTGCAAGTGTTCTGACTTTTTATTTCCAAAAGTCCAAGAGAGGCTGAGATTAAAGTACAAAGCATTATGGCTACAAACATGACTAAGGGCTTCCTCAAAAGAAAAATGTCCTCACCTGGGGACAAAGAGTGGAAGGTATTCAAATAAGAATGTGGATCTGGGAGAAGGAATTTAGACCTGGTTTCCTGAGCAGAGACTGGAAAGGTGCAAGTCTGCTAAAGGAATAGCTACATGGTATGTTGGGGCAAAGAGGTCCACAGGCAACCTCACAGTCGCGTCCAGACTACAGGTTCCTCCAGCAGTGGCCAAGTTCCCATGCCTCTAGGGTGCTGTGTAAGCAAAGTATCTTTAGACCTCAAGGAGCCAATGCTGTGTTAGTTACATATTTTTATGTAATAAATAAACCTCCCCTGCTTTAGTTAAAACAACATACATTTATTACCTGACATAGTTTCTCAGGGTGAGGAATTCAGGAGCAGCTTTACTGGATGGTTGTGCCTCAGCGTGACTCCTCAGCCTGAGTCAAAATATCAGCTATGACTGTAGTCATCTGAGGGTGAATCCACTTTTGAGCTGGCACATTCACATGGCTGGCAAATTGGTGCTGGTTACTGGCAGGCGGCCTCACTTCCTTACAAGTGGACTTTCCCACAGGGCTGTCTGAGTATCCTTATGCATGGCAGCTGGTTTCAACCAAGCAAAAAGGCAGAAGTGACACCAGTGTGTGCTAGCCTCAGAAGTGACACACCATCTCATCTCTGAATTCCGTTTGTCACTTAGAGCAAGCTGGTCTGATGTGGAAGGAGTCTATAGATGGAAACAGAAATATTAGGAGGTGAGGACCACTGGGGGTGTCTGGGAAGCTGGCCACACACACAACAGCCGGGGTGGTCATTGTACACAGTGTGCTAAGCCATGACAGTTGGTGATGTAAAAGACACCAAAACCTCGCATAACCGAGGAGGTTGGAAGGCTTACTAGGGGTGCTCGTAAAGTTTTTGTCAGTCTTATGGGAATGCACACACAAGATAGAATTTCAACAATTGTAGAAGGTAAAGAAATGCATTGTTCCTTACACACTTCAGATTATGAATAGTAACACCAGCTATTGTCTTCACTTTACAAATATGGAAATAATTATACTTCTGTATCGTTTTCCCCAGTGGTTCAAGGTGTCTCCAGTTTCACTAAGTCAGCAATTCTCAACCTTGAGAATACAGCAGAATTGACTGAGAAGCCCTTCTGATTTCATTCTTTTGCTATTTAAAAATGTCAATGAGTCAATTACCATACAGGAAACTGGCTAATTCTCCCTACTGCTTGGGGAGTTTTCTTCAGAAATAACCAGGATAAGTTTTCAGTAATATTCTACTGGAGTGCAATAAAGCTAAAGTTTATGAAAAGCAAAACAGGACGCAGGAGAACCAGTTGCCACTGTAATCTGTGACATAGTCAATGCAAGTCTGCCTCTTATCCCTGTTATCTTCAGCAAAGGTCAGTATTTAAGCCTAGCCCATCAATTATGATCATACACACACACACACACACACACACACACACACACACACGCCTCCATGCTTCCTCCTTTTTTTATGTATGTTACTTGACCTTAAGGACTCTGACACCCTAAAACTCAGTTTACCTCCCTAGACTTGCAGACATAATCAATCTGCAGTTCTTTTCTTCTCTAACAATTTCCTCTTATTGTCCTTTGTCAATAGCTGGGGATTTTTTTGTTTTTGTGCTTGTGTTTCTTTTGTCTTTTTGAGACAGGGTCTTGCTATGCAGTTCAGGCTGGCCTTGAGCTCACTGTAGCCCAGGCTGGTCTTGAACTTGCAACGATCTTCCTGCCTCAGCCGCCTGAGTGCTAGAATTACAGGTGTGCACCACCATGCCCAGCATCTACTCTTTTTTTAAAAATTAGTTTTATTGGTACATTTTAGATATACATATCGATGATATTCATCATAGGGAATTTGTACCTATACACAGTATCTTGATTCTTCTTTCTCACGCCCCTTCCCTCCCTTCAATCCCTTTTCCCCTCCTTCTTTACAAAAGCTTTGTTTCAATTTTTTCCTTATATTCTCTTTTTTCTTAACCCTTCTTTCCTTTCCTCCTCTCCACTGCTTTGCTCCCATTTCCATTTGAACATTTTCTTCCCATTTCCTAATACCTATTATACATTTTGGTCCTTATTTACACTTTTTATTTCTCACACATGAAAAACAATGTGATACTAACACACGTGTGTCCAATTTATTCCACTTATGACCATGGTCTCAAGGTGCATTCATTTACCCAGAAATGGCTCAAGTTCATCCTTCTTTATGGCTAAGCAGTACTCCACTGAATAAAAAAACCCACATCTTCTTTATCTATTCAGCAGTTGATGGACATTTGGGCTGTTTCCAAGGTTTAGCTATTATAAATTGTGCCACTGTAAACATGGGTGTGCATATATCACCATGGTATGATGCTTTTAATTGTTTCAGGAAGACACAAAGGGGGAATAGCTGGGTCATTATGCAAAAAATATTTTAATGGCCATAGAATCCCAGAAGGCATCTTATGTGCACATTACTGTTCATTCAGTGAAATCATTAGATTTCCAGGCTCACATTTCAAGATGCCCAATTTAAAGACATATTTAAGTTCATTCAGTAGTTGAACATTTGTTAAAATACATTTACTATTAACAACTAGTTTCACTTATATAAGCATTTTATACTTTAACATTATTTAAAAGTATTAAGAATAGTTTATTTTAAGCTTTTTTTTTTTTTTTTTTGCGGTACTGGGGATCGAACTCAGGACCCTGCGCTTGCTAGGCAAGCGCTTATTCCACTGAGCTATATCCCCAGCCTATTTTAAGCTTTAAGGTATATATTTCCTTCAAAAAATTACCTATGTAATTTATCAAGGTAATTATTATCTGCCCCTTCATTACCCATTCATTTAATGTTCTACTATTTCAAAAGTCTGGTGAAATATTTGCTTATGTCTTTCTTCATTTCTGTTTTTAATGTTTCTTCAGTAGATTCCAATTTCCTGTCTTTCTGCAGTTCCTAAATGAACTTCATGTTGCATGTTACATAAACATTTAAGTACAATCATAACATGTCCTAAATCCAGTGTCTATCCTTACATGACACTAGACAGGGGTTTTACTTTTAATGAGCAGTTTGCGGGAAAATATTAATCATGCAATGATTTTAACAGTTAAACTTTTCACCTGGGATTTGTGTGTATAAGGGAGATATTTATGATTTCTACCAAAACCCTTAAGCTATACAGATTGTCAACCTCCAAGGCTTTACTATTCACTTCAAGCCCTAAACTTGTTTCTCATTGTTAAGATAAAAGAAAAGGAGTTAACGAGTTTCATTCAACTTAATCTCTCTTTGCTTTCCAGGTGAAGTTAGGAAATCACAGATTTACTCCAGACGTACCTTTCCCTTCCAGTAGCAGCATGGTTGTACCTTCAAGGCTGACCTCTTTGTTGTCCCATTGGTTCTCTTCTTTTTCTAGACTTGCTGAAAGTGTGTCTTCTCCCCTTTAGCTTGGTCTTTTCCTCTTAACTGACTTCACAAATGCTAAAGACGCCCACAGGCCCATCTCATGCCAATCCACAACAGTGTAACCACTGACACATTTCGCTCCTCCTCAGGGACTTCCTTCTATTCCCACATCTAATAACCTCTTACTTTACGTCCCACCTGGCCTTTCTGCTACATTCGATCCTTTTCAATATCCTTTCTTCTTGAACTTCTGCCTTTCCTTAGTTTTTTTTAGATTAAATTTAAGATGATATAACGTATAATTAACTACTTAAAGTAAACAAGTCAGTGGTACTTAGTACATTCACTGTATTGTGCAACTATCACCTCTAGCTAGTTCTAAAACATTTTCATGACCCCTGAAGGAGACCATATACCCAGTAAGCAGCTGACTCCTACTCCTTCATCCCGCAGTCCCTGACAACCACCAATCTGCGTTCTGTGCACTTACCTATACTGTATGTGTCTAGCTTCTTTCACTTAGCATGTTTGCTTGTTTCTTGTCTTAAATGTTACAATATTTATTGTTTCAGTGCATGTGTAACCTTATGTTGAGTAGTGCTACCATTTAAAAAAAATTGTAGTAAAAACCACAAAACAGAAAATTTACCATCTTAACCATTTTGAAGTATTCAGGAGTGTTAAACATATACACATCCTTGTGCAACAGATCTCCAGATATTTTTCATCTTGCAAAACTGAAAAGTGATACCAATTAAGCTCACTGGCATTATATTGGTTATTTAGACATTAGGTATATAGAGTATAGTATCTGTGAATTTAATTTCAGGATAATTAGGGAAGAGTACAAAATATTGATTATAGAAAGGGGACAATGAATCTGTTAGACTAGAGGGGTGTTGCACAACATATTCTGACCTAGCTCTTCTCTAGATTACTGCTCCAGTGGAATGCAGTTGATTACCTAATTACTTTCCTCTGTGCTCACTTGCTGCAGCCATACTCACTGCTGGCTCCCTTGGTTCTGTGAAAGCCCCATCATGTGCCCACTTCTGAACCTGTCTGCATTTGCTATACCTCTGTGGATGCTCCTCTACCAGGAATCCACATGGTTCATTCCCTGAATGCACATTTTTAAAACTCCCAGATGTGTTTGTATGTGCTTAAGTTTAAATTTTTACTCCTACACTGCTACGGTTTTCTGGAGAGTAATACAAAGTGTATGACCTGGAGAAGGGCCATTACTCTCCTTCCTGCAGTAAATTGGTTGATTCAAATTGGTTCTTAAAGGTTCTGTTGTGAGGATTGGCAGCGATGACCTAGAGTTATTTGTATGCTATACTCATAAGGCACATGGATCTGTGTCCTATATATGGTATAATTAGCCTGAATTACAAAGTACTTACATTTGCACAAAGTGTTAGAGGTAACATGGAGCCTTTCTTAACTGGGGAAATATTGTTGATATAAACATACATTGATTTGAGCCCCCTATTACTTCAGAGGTGATTTTGTTGCTTGAACTGACCTAAACTGTGTACCCTATATAATCTGGAAATACAAGGACAATGAGGACATAGTTCATACCTTTAAAGAATTTATCATCTAGGATGAACACAGCAAGTAAACCAGCAAGTACAATACAATTTCATGGTCACTAAAATAGTAGTCTTACAGGAGACAGAAGGGACTAGAGTGGGAGTGCAGTAAGTATATCCCCCTATGGAACTGGGACTGAGGCATGAAAGTCTTCAAACCGAAGGTAACACATGAAATAAATGTACGAAGCTAAGAATGTGGTTGTACAGGCCCAGTGGGCCATGAGGATGCTCTAGGCACACAGAGCGGTACGACCCAGGGGTCTGAAGCAATATCCCTGGTCACCAGAGCTGTTTGGCAAGGACAGAGCACAGACTCCACGGTAGAGTGCTGAATGGGAGGGTCTGGGCATGGATGACTGGAAAGGTGTACTGAGGGAATTCTAACTTTCCTCTGCAGATAGCGGAGAGCTAGCGAAGGCCTTTAGCCAAGAACAGAACATCATTTTGCTTTCACTGTGTGTCAGTGACGGAGAAGACAGGTGGGGCTAGAGGTGACATCAGCAGTGTGGAGACCCTGGTTTAACACTGGAGCAATCAAGATGAAGAGGAGTAAAGCAAGTTAGGTACATGTACCTTCCTGACAAACTGTAGGTGAGGCACGCGGTAAAGAAGGAGCTAGGACAGCAGCCATGACCTCAGATGCTCTCGGGAGTCAGGCAAGGCACATAAATGAAAGAAAAGTGCCACAGTCTCTATTGTGACCACTAGGAGACTTACATGAACAAGAAGGAATGTGCTACTCATTACTAGCCAGGTGTTCCAGGGAATTGGCCCTGGTGTTACGTCATCTTCTCTTTTTAACAAAAAGCTTAAACCCATTTTTTTAAAAATGTGAGACTCTCCAAATCTTAAGTGTTAACCAAAAAAATCTTAAATCTTAAGTTTTTTTGGTTAACAAATAAGAACAACATCAGTAAATGAACAAGTGATAGCCTCTGTTCTAGGAAGATGCCCCTTTTCTACTATCAGTAAAGGGAAGCATGGCTCCCACTAAGAGAAAACATCGCAGTACGGGGATACGCCGATTACCTTGATTATGCAAATCGCTTCATGGTGTACACATTACCAAAGCACTACTCTGGGCATCTGGAATATGTACAATTTTTACTTAGTAATTCTACCTCAGTAAAGCTGGGGGAGGGGGCGGAAACTACAAAGTTAAAAAAAAAGTGTAGTGCAATTCAATAAGATAGGAAATAGAGGAGAAGAATCAGAGTGGAATAATAATTAAATTATGAACATACTGAGTTTGAGGTGGCTTGGTAAGGAGGGAGCTACAAATACAGGTCTGGAACACAAGATTAAATCTGGACTGGAAAACCAAGATCTGGGCAGTCAATAAGTAGATGGGAGCTGAAACTTGAAATAAATTTGTTTTGCCCCTGGAAAACAATACAGACTAAGATGAAGGGGCGAAGGGAATAGAACCTTAAGAGAATACTATCGTTTAAGAGGCAGCCAAGAGTGAGCATTTGCACTTCTGGGAAGATGGTCAAGTGGTGAACAGCACAGAAAGTGACTCTCTCAAATTTGATTTCCAGACACTGGAATAGTAAAGTGAGGAAAGGAGGGAAGCCCCTGGGACCCAGCAAGGATCTGAAGCAATAATTGAAATCCATGGGATTAAGGAAGAGACTTAATGAAGAAGAAGGTGGCAAGCAGCACTTTCTCTGATCCCTGACTCACTGCTTGGAGGGGTGGCTCCAACCTACAGATGCACAGTGACTACTAGTGACCCCAGAGGCCTCCATGGAGACACACATTAATGGAACAGAGTGGTGGATGCAGCAAACTAGAGTGGCTGGTGAGTTATTCAGGTCCAGAAGTCTCCCAGTGTAGGGTGATTGAGCCATAGTCAACATAGAGAGCAGCCAACTGAGCTTGGAACTTGGAGCAGCTGGGGGCTAGCTCCAACTACCAGCTCCTTGTGTCAAGGTGAGATGGAATTAAGTTCAAATCGGCAGGAGGTCAAGGAGCCAAGTTCAAGCTGGCCAGGAGGTACACACAGTGTTGCAGGGTGAAAAAATCAGGTTCCGGCCTCACACCCAGAAACCAGCCTAAAGGTCAGTGAAACTAAAGATGAAAACTTACTAGGATCACTGACTGCCATGCTGTAAACCTACAACTGGGATTAATCAACATGGATCTGTACTCTATCTGTCTACCTTGTCTCTCAGTGACAGCAGACACACACTTTGAAGTGGACATTTTTTTCTCACTTTATTTTCTTGTTTTTGTTTTGTTTTTTTCTTGATTGTTCTTGTTTGTATGAGTGTGAACTTTTTTTAGTATTTTTGTTATTGTTAATATCTTCTTTTTATTTCTTCCTTCTCTTTCCTTCCTGTCTTCACCAGATTCCCAAATTCGCATAATCTTCCTTTGTCCTCAAGCCTTCTTTTTAATTTCTTCATCTATTTCTCTATTTTCCCTATTTAAATTTTCTCCCCTGAAGGTAAAATAACTATATTGAGGGCATATTTACTGCATACAATTTTCTGGTTTGTTTTAGATTTTGTTATATAACCACAAATACAGTTAAAGGCATCTAATTAAGAGTTACCACAGTTTGTCATTTTCTAGGTTGTGTTTGATGCTCTTATTATTTCTGATCATACTACTTTAGCCAAGGTGATATAATTGTTCTAATCAGTTCTTTTTCTTGGTATGCCTGGTATGAGATTGTTTGAGGGTCGTAAACAATACTGTAGGCCAGTGACAAAGAATAAGGGGTTAGGCCAAACAGGCAGCAACTTCTCATCCTCAATAAATTGAAGAGGTAGGATTTGGCAACAGACTCAAAACCCCAAAGACAGATATACCTGGAAGACACCCATGAGAAGTAGTTATTTCCTAAGGATTCCAAACACTAGCAATAAAGTTACTTGCCATAAGCAATTTACAAGCATCAAACCATGAATTCAACTAAAAAAAAGAAAGAAGATGAGAAGACAGACACGTAAGGAAGATGCAGCCCCAGACTTCCAGCCCAGCAAAGGTGAAACTAAGGGGCAATGAGGTGGAACAATTCAAAAGCTACCCAACTGGACTCTGAAGTAGTTAACTGCAGAGTACCAAAGCAGATGAACAAGGCTACAGGAAAAATAAAATCAGAAATAGTTTCTCAGATGACTACAGATATGGTGACCATAATGAAAGACATGCTTAGTGATTCTAGAGCAGATACAGATTTAAAAATAAAGGACATTAAGAAAATGATGGAAACCATGAACACCCAACATAGGAAGGAAATGGAATCCATCAAAAGATTCAAACAGATATACAGGAGATTAAAAATTCCATAAAAAGTATATGCAACAGAACAAGTCAATGTGAGGAGAGAATATTAGAGATAAAAAACAGGATTGTTATTAGCAATCATGAAAAGAAAGATTTCTTAAAAATACCAAGGGACTACAAAAAAATCAATCCAACATCTGCTGTTTAATGCAAGGAAGAATAACATAAGATTGATCAGAGTCAATGAAAAAGCAGGAGTAGCACAAACAACATAAAAAACCTGTTTGCAGCAGTAATAGCAGAAAACTTTGCAAGCAGGGAAAAAAGAATTTGACATACACTTAAGTGAGGTATACAGTACTCCAATTAGCCATGATCAGAGAAACAACTACACGAAGGCATATAACAGTCAGAATTCCAGAAATACAACACAAGAACAGCATATTAAAAGCTGTTAGTGAAAGCAAGCAAATCACCTATAAAGGGACCCAACATAATCACGGCAGACTTATCAATACAAACACTGAAGTTAAGTGGAGCTTGGAGTGGAATATTTCAAGCCCTAAAAGAAAACAACCTCAAACTCAGACTGAAGTGCCCTGCAAACCTATCTTACAAAATTTATGGACAAATAAGACACTCCCATGAAAAGGAACACCTGAGGAAATTCATGACCACCAAACCAGCACTCCAAAATGTTCTGAAGGACATTCTAGAAAGAGGTAACAAGGACAACAACTCCATAAACCTCAACAGAATTAATCTGCAGGCAGGGCAAGCAATTAAACAGAGGAGAGAAAAAGGGAACCAAAAAGAAAATAGCATGACAACGATAAGTGAATACATATCAGCCATAATCATCCACGTTAATGGTCTCAATTCACCAATCTGAGGAAACAGACTGGCAGAATGGATCAAGAAAGATCCAGCAATATGCTGCATACAAGAAACACATTTAATTCAAAATGAAATTCATAGACTGAAAGTCAAAAGATGGAAAACAATACTCCATGCAACAAAAACCCAGACAAAAGCAGGGGTAGCTATGCTATATGCAGACAAAGTGGATTTCGAGCCAAGACTGATTAAGAGAGGCAAAGAAGGTCACTACATCTTGTAAAAGGAACAATCCAAGAGGAAGAGTTAACAATCATAAATATATATGCACCAAATACTAGTGTACCCAATTATATAAAACAAATATTAACAGATATGAAAAATCAAATAAGAACTAATGCTATTATAATGCGAGACCGCAATACCTCACTATGACAAACACACCGATTGACTAGACAAAAAAAAAAATCAAGAAAGAAATATTGGAACCACAACAAACTTTTGAACAAATGGACTTAAAAGTTTTCTTTTTTTAAAAAATTTATTTATTTGCGGTACTGGGAATCAAACTCAGAACCTTGCGCTTGCCCGGCAGGCTTATTCCACTGAGCTATATCCCCAGCCTGGACTTAATAGTTTTCTACAGAGTGTTCCACCACAAAAAATCAGAATACATTCTTCTCAGCTACATAGAAGACATTCTCCAAAATAGACCATGTACTAGCTCATACAACATGCTTAAGTAAATACAAAGGAACTGAAATTACCCCCTGCATATTATCAGACCATAGTGCAATGAAATTGGAAACCAATGGCAAAAGAGACCATAAGAAATTCATAAACACATGGAAATTAAATAACACTCTCCTAAAAAACCAATGAGAAATTAAAGAAGAAATTAGTTCCTACAATTAGACAATAATGCCAATACAACATCCAGAAATTATGGGACACAATGAAAGCAGTCATATGATAAAAATTTATAGCGGTGGATTCCCATGTCAGAAAAAGAGTGACCTGAAATAAAGAACCCAATGTTGAACCTCAAGCTTCTAGAAAAAGAAAAGCAAGTCAAGCCTAAAGTTTATATGTTGGAAGAAATCATAATGTTCAGAGCAGAATTTAATGCAATGGAGACTAAGAAAACAGTACAAAGACAATGAATTGAAGAGTTGGTTGTTTGAAAGATTAAATAAAGTTGGCAAACCCTTAGCCAATCTTATCAAAGGAAGGAAAAGACTCAAATGCATACAATTAGGAATGAAAAGGATGAATTCAACACAGATCCTGCAGGAATACAGAGGATCATTAATACCTATGTAAAGAATTTGTGTTCTAATAAAATAGAAAGCACAGAAGAAATGGATAGATTCCTTAATACATGTGAATTACCAAAGTTCAATAAAAGAGAAATAAAAATTCTGAATAAACCATATGTAATTAAAAACCTATCTACAAAGAAAATCCCAAGGTTCTGATGGGTTCACTGCTGAATTCTACAAGAAATTTAGAGAAGACCTAAAGCCACTACTTCTCAAACTCTTTAATGAAATTGAAAGGGAAGTAATACTCCCACATTCATTCCTGGAAGCAAGCATTACCCTCATATGGAAACTAGAAAAGGGTCTAACCAAAATAGAGAACTATAGGCCAGCCTCCCTAGGGAATATAGACACAAAAATCCTCAATAAGATACTGGCAAATAGAATGCAACAAATCATCAAGAATATTACACACCATGCCTAAGTGGGATTCATTGCAGGGATGCAGGGATGGCTCAGCAGATGCACATCAATAAATGTAATACACCATATTAACAGAGCCAAAGACAAAACCCATAAGATCATCTCAACAGATCCAGAAAAAGCATTTGACAAAGCCCAACACCAATTCATGACAAAAAAAACCTTACAGAAAATTGAAATAGAGGGTCTTCATCCCCATCTGATAAAAGCCATCTGTACCAAACCAACAGCTGACATCCTACTAAATGGACAAAAACTGAAAGCTTTCATTCTAAAATCAGGAACAAGACAAGGATGTCCTTTCTTACCACACATGTTCATTATAGTTCTGGAAACATTAGCCAGAGTAATTAGACAAGACAAAGAAATAAAAGGAATAAAAAGTTGGGTGTAGTGGCACACACCTGTAATCCCAACACTTGTGAGGCAGAGGCAGGAGGACTGCTGTGATTTTGAGGCCAGCCCAGGCAACAAAGTGAGTTCAAGGCCAATGTGAACTGCATTGTGAAACTCTGTCTCAAAAGCACGTAGGAAAAGAGAATAAGGATAAGAAAGGAAAAACTTAAACTAACATTATTTGCAGATGACATGATACCCTATATAGAAGACCCCAAAAATTCTACCAAAAGAATTCCAGATTTAATAACCAAATTCAGTAGCATGGCTGCATACAAAGTCAAAACTCAAAAATCAATAGCATCCCTGTACAAATTCGCTGAGAGAAACTAGGGAAACAACACCTTTCACAACAGCATCCAAAAAAATTAAATACCTCAGACTCAATCTAACAAAGGATGTAAAAGACCCTTTACATTGAAAACTACAGTTCTCTGGAAAAGGAAATCAAAGAGGATATCAGAAAATGGAAAGATATCCCTTGTTCTTGGGTAGGAAGTACCAATATAGTGAAAACGGCCATACTTCCAACATTGTTATGCAGATTTAATGCAATCACAATCAAAATACCAATAGCATATCTCACAGAATTAGAGATAACACCTGGCAAGCACAAGGTCCTGAGTTCGATCCCTAGTACCGCAAAAAAAAAAAAAAAAAAAAGAGAACAATCCTAACATTTATTTGGAGCCAGAAGATACCTAGAACTGTAAAAGCAATTTTGGGCAACAAATGCAAGGCAGGGAGCATCACAATCCCTGATTTGAAATTATACTACAGAACTACTGTGAAAAACACCATGGTATGGGGGAGAGGGCAAGAATAACAAAAAGCAGTATGATACGGGCATGAAAACAGATCCAAGGATCAGTGGAACACATTAGAAGATGCAGAAACAACTCCAGATATATTCAGATATATTCAGTCACCTTTTCTTTGGCAAAGGAGCCAAAGACCTTCACTGGAAGAAAGATAGCCTTTTAAATAAATGATGCTGGGAAAACTGGCTCTCCACATGCCAAAGAGTAAAACTAGACCCATATCTTTGATCATGCCTTAAACTAAAACTAAGATGGAACAAAGATCTAAATATTAAAAAAAAAATTATATCTGCTGGGAGATATACAATGTATATCTTGAATACATTGGTGTAGCCAAAGACTATGAACAAAACCCTGATCATACAGAAAATATCACAAAGAATTAACAAATGGGATATCACCTTATTAAAAAGGTTTGGCTTGGCAAAAGAAATCACCAACAGAGAGAAGACAAAACACACAGAGTGGGAAAAAAATTTTGCCAGCTGTTCCTCAAAGGACTAACATCTAGAATATATCTAGAACTGAAAAAATCTAGATGCCCTCAATTTAAAGACCCAGTCTAAACATCAGCATTTAAAAAGAATAGATACTTCTCATATAAAGAATTAGAAACAGCAACTAAATATATGAAAAACCGTTCAATATCACTGGTCATGCAAATTAAAACAATGCTGAGATTCCATCTCACCCCCAAAAGAATGGCTATTATCGGCGCTGTTGATTCTCCTGGAGAAGCTTGTTGCTCTAGCTTTCCTGATATGGACTCAGCTGTTCTCCTGTTAGAGAAGCTCAGGTCCTTGCTGTCACTGAGGATGGCTGCAGTTCTTCTCAGAGAAGCTCTTGTCCCTACCTTGAGTGTCACTTCCTGGCTCCAGTGCAGTTCCCTCAGCCTGTAGACACAGATCCTTCCTCCTGCTGGTGCAGACTTTCCAGCTTCCACCACTGACGTTTGGCTTTCCCAGTGCAGATCCTCGATACAGACTTGCATGAGACAGTGTCAGGCAATGGTTCTAGGTCTCTAGGCCTCCAGCTGGACTCATGGAAAACATTGCCATGGGCAGGTCTTCAGCTGGACTCCTGCAGCACATTGCCATAGCACCCAGGCCCTCAGCGGGCTGCTCTGGATCTCTAGTGTGTGGGCAGATTTCCTGCCCTCTTTTGCATCTTACTCTTTGGGCCCAGAAACAATGGAGCCAAGGACCACGGACTGGAGCCTCCAGAACTGTGAGCCAGTGTTACCTTTTCCTCCTCTCAAGGTAGCCATTACACCACTTTCACAGCTGAGGAAACTGAGTGTCTGAGATTGAAGTGGCAGAACCAGGATTTAAAATCACGGCTGTCCCATGCTGAAGTCCCCACTCTCTCTATTGAAAACCTGGGATTGATGCAGGAAACTGGGATAAGGCAAGTTGGCTGGACAAGTGGACATGGCCTGTCAATCATGGAGACCCAGAACACAGACATAGAATACAGTTCTCAAACCCTGCACACTCTCCATCCATCTGAATGTGGGTAACACCTCAGGGCCAATCCCCCTTCCATTGTCCTAAGAGAACCAAAAATAAAAATAACAAAGACCCAGGAAACGTGCAAAGCTCTAGGGCAGAGCACATGTGTGTTTGATTCCAGGGTACAACCTTCAGTAACATTTTCCCCACTTGACCTTTGTTAAATGTTCGTACAGAAGGACATGACGACTTCCAGGAAGATGGCGACCGGGTAAGCAGCGGAGAAAGATCCTCCTGGAGGATCACCACCCAGACACTGGAATATAGCAACAGGAGAAAGATAAGAAGGAGAGAAGCATGTCTCCTGGTCCCAGGAAGGATCTGAAATGAGAATTGAGGCTCTCAGAAAGAGCAAACAAGATCCCTCCCAGAAGTAAAGCTTGGGTGGCCGCCATGGCGCAGTTGGAGGAAGAGAAGGAGAAGGAGGGAGTCACCACTCCACACACACCCTCGGTCCGCTCCCTCATTCCTATACTCACAGCTTAAGCTTTGAAGCTCGCACTTGCAGGAGCCTCCTGACTCGGCCAGAGGAGATCAGAATTCCTAAAGCTGGGCCAAAACCAGAGCAGAGAAAACGCAGCCTGGAAAAGAAGCAGCAGCAGTTGGGAGGTGTTGTGGAACCCAGCATGAAGATGAAAAGGTCTAACAGCCACCAAAGCATGAAGATGAAAAGGTCTAACAGCCACCAAAGCTGTTTTCTTGCTCTGAAGCAACCCATTCTAATCAGCGCCCTGAAGCAAGGTGGAGACAAAGCAACGAGTACACAGCCCGCCACACCCAGCTCTGCACCTGCCTCAAGGCTGTGGCCTGCTACCTTTCCCTCCCCTATGAGAGCAACTACCAGCAGAGAGCAGCAGAGAGCAGTGGCAGCAACCCTAGGGCCACGGCAATTCCCGGTGATCCAGCCAATGAACAAATGGCAACTGAAGCGCAACAGTAAGAGAGACGTGCAGATGGAAGTGGGCCAGATGGCCCTGCACCCTTCTCACTCCAACATCAAGTAGGAAGTAGGAGTTGAATTATCAGGTTCCAGCTCCCACCCTAACTCCCTCTGTGAGCACCTTGAGACTTGGCGCCCTTCACGCCCAATGGGATCCCAACAGCAATGGGCTGAGTCCACGGGCTTCAGGACCCACTCTAAACTACTAATATGAGCACCAAGAGGGACTTCATACTGCTTGCCTGTATCAACCTTGTATGAACCCATAGCAACAAATTATACAGAAAGCAGCAGTCCTGGAGACTGAGAGATGACAACATATTCTACACAGAAGACCTGAGAAACTCCTCCAATTGTCTCCTAGAACTAATAACTAAACTTAGTACACACCCTGGACTACCTTAGTGAGCACGGGTAGGGGAGACCTCACGCCACTTGTGCCCAGCATCATGAGTGCACCCAACGCCCAGCTGGGTAAGGGGTGGGGAGCAGCAGCACTGGAGATCGAGAGGTGGGAGGAGGTGAAGACCTGGAAGTAGGGTGCAGATCCGGCCCTCTAGCTGGGTGGGGATAGCCTCCAACAAGTCATAGGCAGCCTGTAGGTAGACACTGGTAGCCTACAAGTGGACCCCAGGGGCCCTGACGGAGCTCAGCAGCCTGCGAGGGGAAGGGGGCTCCCCACACACTATATGAAAATCCTGAGGGCCTGCACCAGGCCCCCGAGCACATGGAAACAGGGCAGAGCCTGGCGGTTCTTGAGGGTGACCCCGCAGACTTGACCAGGCCCCCAAGGACCTCAAGGGCTTGTCAGTGGAGTGCTGATCATAGTACGCCTGGGTCCCTGTCTATGTATCATTATTGAGGTTGGGTGCTTTTCCACCTAGTGCCATAATGATTTCTGTGCACTGATGTTTGTTGCAGCATAATTTGAAGCAGCCATGTGTCTTCCCAATGTAAGAGCCTGAGGGAATGAATAAAACTGTTATGGTTGACACATTGTGTCAACTTGGGGAGTCCAGACGTTTGGCTGAGTGACTCAACAGGAAGCCAAGGTGCTTACTTTGTACACATCCTGAGCCTGTGGAAGAGGAAGGCATGGAGACTGTGTGAGAGCTACATGCTACCTGGGTGGGGGTAGGCTGTTTACAAGGGAAAAAAAGAGGCTGCTTGCAGCCATTGCTCCCTTTTGCTCTTCTGGTTTTGCTGTGCTTTGCTGCGCTTTGCTGCCATGAAGTTTGCCCTCTGCCTCAGAACCAGCCAAGTATGGACTGAAACCTCCACAAACCTCCTCTGTAAGCTAAATAAACCTTTCCTTCCTTCATTTTGGGCGTTGAGTATTTTGTCTCAGCAATGAGAAAGAAGTAACCAAGACAAAAACCAAAAAGCACAGTTATTATCAGAGGGACGAAGACTGATTGGATAGGAGAACAATGGAGATGAGGGTGGGGAAAATGGATTAATCGTACGTGCCTTTATTTGTATAACTGAGTAAAAATGTGAAGATAACATTACATAATACAGCAACCATTGTTAATTCCCTACTATCTTGTCTATAATTTTGTATTTCCTTTATTTTTTGTGTGTTATTCTGGTTTATGTCTGTTTGGTTGTTGATATGTCTCATTGTCTTTAAAATAGAAAAATAAGAATGACTGTTATCAAGAACTCAACCAATAATAAGTGCTGGTATGGCTATGAGGAAAAAGGAACCCTTCTCCACTGTTGGCAGGAGTGTAGACTTGTACAACCACTGTGGAAATCAGTGTGGAGATTCCTCAAAAAATAGGACTAGAGGTTCCATTCAATCCAGATATTCACCTTCTTAGTATCTTCCTGAAAGAATTAAAAGCATCACACCATAGTGATACATGCACACCCATGTTTATAATGGCATAGTCTGTAATAGCTAAATCTTGGAAACAACAGCCCAAATGTCCATGAGCTGATGAATGGATTAAGAAGACATGGTTTTTTCTACAATGGAATACTACTACTACAGCCAAAAACAAGGATAAACTTGAGCCATTTCTAGGTAAATGGATGTATTTGCGACCGTATTTGTTAAGTGGAATAAATCCAACACAGCATGTGTAAAAACTGTGTTTTTTCTCTAGTGTGAGAAACTGAAAGCATAAATAAGGATGAAAGTGTATAACAGGTATTGGGAAATGGGAAGAAAACGTTCAGATGAAAAGGGGAATAAGGGAGGGTGGAGAGGGGAAGAAAGGAAGTGAAAAGAAAAAATGAGAAAAGGAAAAATAGCAATGAAGCTTTTGTAAATAAGGGAGGGAAAAGCAGAGGGAGGGGAATGGAAAAAAGAGTCAAGTTATATCATGTACAAGTACAAATTCCCTATGATGAATGTGATCATTATGTATACTAAAATGTACCAATGAACAATTTACTTTTTAAAAAACGGTACAGTTGAGCAGCGTTAAGTATATTCACACTGTTGTGAAAGGGGTCCCCAGAGCTTTTTCATCTCACAAATCTGAAATTCTGTACCCACAAAACAATTCCGCATTCCCCCTTTCCCAGCATTTGGTAGTCACATTTGGTAATCACTTTGGGAATCAAACCTGCTGTTTCTCTGAATTAGAATTACTACTTTAAATACTTCACAAGTGGAATCACAATTTATTTTTAATCTAAAATATTCACAGTCATTGAATAACAGGGATTTTTGTTTGTTTTACTTGGTGGCTTATTGCTAATAGTTTGTCCCAACCCCAGTTAATAAAGTAGAGGGCTTTTCTATGACACAGTATTTCATAGCCTTTATTAATGATCCAATCCTGAATACAGAAACTAAATGTCAACATAGTAAAGGATCACAAATTATAAGTTCAAGTAGTACTTGACTTTGAAGTTATTTATAAAATGTTTATTTTTCTTTGAATGTTAAACATCATAAGAAATATGAGACATAAAGGGAGAGGTAGACTTAATTATTGTATGTATTATCACCATTTGCAGCCTCTGTTGTGTAACTCTCCAAGTTCTCACTGGGTGGAGGCGCACCTGTGTTTTGGTTCTAGTTTAGTCATTTGTGTGACCTCAGGCAAACCATTTGATTTCTCTGAGCTTAGGTATTATTATGCCCACCTGCATTCTAATGTGCATTTAAGGGTCAGGACAGTAGTAGCTTATCTACTTTAGAGTTACAAGAACAGGGACTAAGCCAGACATGGTGGCACATTCCTGTAATCCCAGCACTTAGGAGGCTGAGGCAGGAAGATCACTGGGAGTTCGAGGCCAGTCTGAACTACATAGTGAGACCCTGTCCCCTCCCTCCAAAAACACCAGAGAATAATATACGAGAAATCTGTAAAATACTATCTTTTAGAATATATATTCTTAACCCTGGATGGGGTAGTGCAGGCTGTAATCCCAACACTCAGGAGCTGAGGCAGTTTTTCATAAGTTCACAGCCAGCCTGGGCTATATAGCAAGACCCAGTCTGGGCTATATAGCAAGACCCAGTCCCTCTCCCTCCCTCTCCCCCTCCCTCTCTCTCTCTCTCACACACACAATATATATATATATACATATATATATTCTTGGAGAAATGCCATTCTTTCCAAACCTTTCTTCTTTTTTTCTTTTTTCTAAAAATCTTGTTACCCTAAGAGACTATCTCCTGTTCTTTATTTATTGGGTTTTGTTTCAACAAAAAATTCAGGTAAAAAAAGTCAGCAACTTTTTTGCTGGGACTAGGGCTAGGAATGAGGGAGTAAGGGATACCAGGAATGAGCCAGAGTGCAGTCTCCCTCCCCTTCCTGGTCCTCTGGAGATACAGCTGAAGGGTACAGAGAGGATGGAGGGACACAGGGGAAATGGCCTGTTCACATCAGAATCTCCAGAATGCTTTGAATCTTTACCTGTAGTTTCACATAAATCAGACCAGATATAAAAGTGTGTGACTCAGTGATTTATGCAAGAAGCTGGAAACTCAGGACCTGTGGGTTTTGGCCTTGAGTCTGACATTCGGTTTTTACAAGTGACCTAATCACGTTCACTCCCTTTGTTTCATTTAGACTTTCATCTAATAACAAGGCTGGTGATACCATATTCCTTCCCAGGGTTGTAAAAAATGAAAAAGAAAACAAAACTCACAAAGAATTACACTATGAAAGCTGTACACGCATAGCTTTTTATAAAAGAATAGATAAAAATCTACTCCAAAAGTTACAGGTTCTACAGGTATAAAGCATTATTTTTACCTGAGGTAAAGAGGAAAGGGGCACTGGGTGAGACAAATAAATAACCCCGAAAGCTCTTTTGGGTGATTAGTTCCAAACATGTTTCCACTCAAACCTTTACAAAATACTGTGAAGAAAGATTTTTGAAATGCTATTTATATTTCTTCTCATTTCTCATGTATGTATCTACCTACAGTAGATGGCTAGGAAGTAGGAAATTTAGAGAGGTGAGATAGGAGAGAGAAAAGCAAAAGGACCCAGGAATCATTCAATTTCAACAGTTCCTATTTTCTTTCTCTGAGCAAGTGTCATGGGAGAACGTGGATGCTGAAACACAACTCGGTACAGCAGTATATTGCTTCCTCAGAAGAGGAAACTGAGGCTCTGGGAAATTGAGTGACTTTTCCCAAGAAAGAAATGAAGCAGGTTTCCCAACGTTCTTCTGATTGAGAGCCGTTCTCTTTATTATCGCCCTACTCTGTTTCAAGAAAAGCAGCATTTACTTTTGGAATGCCGACCAGACCTGTAAACTTATCAGGAAGTCAGGCTGCTCCAGGGATTTTCCCCCATGGCTACACGGGTTACAGCCAAACATCTCTACCTATTGTTGCATGTCTGCTTACTGTTCATTCTTTGGTTTTTTGAGACAGTCTTGCTATGTTCTGGCTGGCCTTGAATTTTCTCCCAACCTGGCCTCCAACTCCAGATTCTCCTGCCTCAGCCTCTCAATTACTAAAATTACAGACATGCACCACCACACCCAGTCACTGTTCTTTTCAATCATCAATTTCTTTGTATCTTTTACTCTTTCACAAGGCTTCAGGCTGCCCAAACTGAATTCTTAGCTGGTGACATACACTCAGCTTCTGCCCTTGCTGTTGTAATGACTTATTCTATATAAGTTTCCAAGTTCGGATTCCTAAATGAGAAAACTGACTGGCCAAGATCTTCCTACACCAGGCCGTAGGTCGCTGGCCAGTGTACACCTGTTGGTAACATGGGTCAAGTTCCCAAACCCTCAACTGTGGCCAACAGGCAAGGCTTTCAGTTTCCCTGAGAATTGTGCTCCGGGCAGATGAGCGCCTCAGAAGCCGCCACTGTCTACGGTAGCAGGTTCAGTTCCTCAGCCAGGCGCTCAGCACCTCACAGCCTGGTCTGCTTTGCAGCCTTCACTTCTATGCAGAAGTTGTACCTAAACTTCTGCTTTGTTTCACTTCTCTTGTCCGGGTATTTTCCTTTCTCTTCAAACCCACCTAACCCGCAAGGTCACTTCTGTCTACCTCAGGCTCTGACAGCCATTCTCTTCTCAGCCGTGTTAAACCACGCATCGTCTGGGTCAGACGATGACCCAGACTTTTACTAACTCCGCTCTCCTTCACTAAGCCATATGCTTTCTGGGAGAAGGAGCCATCCCGAACACATTTTTATATCAAAGAAACCATTCCAAGTCTTTCCTCAAGATTGGAAATCCTTGGAGGTACTCAAGTTCTACCTAACCTATAGCAGATGCCAAAGGGCTGTGGAGAACTCCAAATTCCTCAAGTGTTGTTAAGAAAGAGAAACTTGTTCATAAGAGGAAAAGGAAAAAAAAAAAAACCTGATATGAAACACCAGCCCAAATCAGCCTATTTGATAATAGGCTGTATTTCCCACCCGTCACTGCACTGTGACCCTTTGTCCATCTCACCTTTTATAAATCACTGCCTAGTTTACACATTCCTGGGACACATCAAACGCGGAGGCACTCTTGATCACCTCCCCATCTCCTGTCTACCGTCTCCCTTCTCTCGTTTGAGAGGATAAAGGGCTACAGTGAGAGATACAGGTAAGGGACTAAGGCTACGCTCGGACTTCCTCCTCACACCCAGGACAAGTAAGCGTCAGTATCTGATCGACAGAAACTGCTAGCCTCTTGTTTCAATACAGTTTATGTGCGAGATTAAACTACCCTCCTACATGAACTTTAAAAATACAGAAAACTTATCATGCTCCTATGTACAGTACATAAATGTGCAGGAAAAGAGTTGGAAATGTACATCTGAAAGTACACACAGTACTTCTCAGGAGAGGAGTGATTGGTATACTAGTCGCTTTTTTTTTTTTTTTTTTCTCTTTTTGAGATAGGGTCTCACTATGCAGTTCAGGCTGGCCTTAAGCTTACTTTGTAGGCCAGGCTGGTCTGGAACGATCTTCCTGCCTCAGCCTGCCGAGTGCTGGGATTACAGGCATGTGCCGCCACACCCAGCTATTAGTTGCACTATTTTAAAGAACAGATTTCCTTTAAAAAGTGTATATAAATTAAGCTGGGCGTCCTGGCACATACCTGTAATTCTAGCACTCAGGAGGCTGAGGCAGGAGGATCGTTGTGAGTTCGAGGCCAGCCTGGGCTACAAAGTGAGCTCAAGGCCAGCCTGAACCGCATAGTGGGACCCTGTCTCAAAAAAGACCAAAACAAAAAAGTCTATATTAATTACTTCGCTATGTACACCTAACTTCTTTAAAGTTTTTCCTTAAATTCCCTGATATATGGAAACATCTGTGTCCTACCACAAATATATTCAATTTTAACAAAATTTCCTGAACAACCTACTCTGTAAAACACAAAGAAAACAAGATTGCAGGTATAATGACCGAAGTAAGACCACGGGTCAAATGCTTCATGTATGTCTGTCACATGACCACAAATTTTTGTTCCCAGTGACAGGCAACACTGTTCTAGAGCAGGCAAAAGCACTTGACTTGTAGTTCTGACACCACCAAGGTTACGCTGCACACTCTGGGCACATTACTTTATTTGGAAAAAGAGTTGGGCCAGAACACTCTCTGATAACAAGATTGACAAACTAAATTGGTTCCAGGGTGGAAAGCCTCCCATTTCATTCTCAAGTTCAATCTCAAGGCAGGCAGCCAGATCCCCTCCAATTCAGCCAACACTGCGTGGTACGCGGAGGACGCACTCTGGATTCCAGTAGCCCCTGCGTCTGAGTTGAAACGGGTTTGGCAATGAGCATGAGTCCTTTCGCTTCTGACAGCCTTAACCCCCTCACAGTGCGAAGGCCCCTAGCTGCCAGCGGCCCGCGAGGCACGCAGACTAGCACCTACCTGCGGCGACGGTGGAGCCAGACTACACTTCCCGGCATGCCTCGCTGCCCGCCCGCCCCGGGGTTCCCGCGGCCTGGAACCGCAGTCCCAGACCTCACTGGCGGAGTCCATGAGATGCTCTGGGAACCTGCTCTTCCACTAGCCGGAGGCGATTCCGCAAGTTTCGACTCAAGCCCTACTCCCACCGAGAGCCGCAGGCCTTCCAGCAGGACAACAAATGTGTAACCGCAAGATTCTGGGACCGTCCAACGCCCCGGGCGGGGCACGCCCCGGAAGTGACGCCTAGTCGCCCCGTAAGCCGCGAGGTGCTTTCCAACCACTCAGAGAGGCCGGGGCCTGCGGGGCGGGACTGAGGGCGTGGCCCCGGGCGGGCCGGCGCGGCGTCGCGCTCGGGGTGGGGCTGCCGTGCGGGGCCGCGCGTCTGGGTGGTGGCGGGGGTGCGTCCGCGGGGAGAGGCGGCCGCGGCTGCGGGTGGGAGGTGGGGGAAGGAAGCACCGGGAAGGGGGCAGGGCGCCGGGGGCAGTGTTCCCGAGGCGGCAGCGCGGGCTCGGGCGGCTGGCAGGGAGGATGGAGCCGGCGGGGGGCTGGGGCTGGCGCTAGCCGCATCGGCGCACCCCGGGCTGTGCAGAGCGGCGGCCGCTCCTGGAAGTTGTGGCGTCGGGAGCCGCCTCGCGCGGTGGGGAGGAGGCGGAGGGAGCGGCCGGGGCCGGCGGGGGTCGGGCCGGGCCGCGAGCTGGGGAAGCCGGAGCGCGCCCTGCGACGGCGGGCAGGCGGGCGGCGGGGGGGACGCGGGAGGATGGAGCAAGTGGAGATCCTGAGGAAATTCATCCAGAGGGTCCAGGCCATGAAGAGTCCGGACCACAATGGGGAGGACAACTTCGCCCGGGACTTCATGGTGAGTCTCCGCCGTGGCCGGCGCGGGGCTCGCGGCCCCCGGCCTCGGCGCTTTGTGTGCGCACGGCGCGGCGAGCTGGCCCGCGCGTCCTCCGGCCCCCGCCGCGACCACCCATTGTCTGGGCTGGTGGCGAGATGTGGGCCGGGCAGGGGTCCCCTGCGGGGGCGCGGCGCGCGAAGGAGCGGGGGGCGCGCTTGGCATGCCCTCCCGGGGTTCTTGGGCTCCAGGTGCCCGAGGTGGAACTCCAGTCGCCCCTTTATCGCAGTGATTGTCCTCTGGGAAGGATCCTCCAGAGGGCTAAGCAAGGTTCGCCCAATTCCCACTCCACCCCTTCCCGCGTCTGACGTGCTGGGACGCAGCTTTGGGGTGGCCCTGGGGTCCACACGACTCCAGGTGGAGCGCGTCCCGGCAGGGGGGCTGTACTGCAGGAAGCCCACCCCGGACTCCCTCGGGGATGTTGCCGAAGGGGATGTGACTATCACTTCCTATCCGGGGTGGGGGTGGGGAGCTCGGGAACAATAGTCCTGGTGGGGCGGAGGCGAGATGCTGGCTGAAGCCCTGAACCGGGAGATAACCTTCCCGGCCCCCCTTCGCCGCCTCCCCCTTCCGCCCTCGCTCTCGCGGCCGGCGGGAGAGCGGCCGAGGGTTACGTGTCCGGGCGAGAGGGCTCGACCCCAGGCGTGGGACCAGCAGCCGACTTCCTCGCGGCCCCCCTCCTCGCCGCCGGTATTTATCTGCTGGACAATGTTCCCTCTAGGGTTGTTTCCCGGCTTAGGAGGTGGTGGTTGCGGCTGCTGCTCCTACGGATATTGCGCAAGAGCGGGGCGTTGGAAACCCTGGAGGTCTGGGGAATGGAAAAGGAAGCGGGACTTCGGGAAGTGGTTTGCTCCTTAGCCGACTTCGGGAATGGGAGCTCGGCTAAAGAAAAATTTGCTCGTGGGGAAGGCCCACCTCCCAGGAGAAGCATTTAGCTCTGAAATTCGATCGTGAAGAGGATGTACAGTGAATAAATGTCAGTGAAAAATGAATGGGCGCCCGACCTCGGCTAGTTGTTGTTTCAAACCGCAGTTGTCTCCATGTGGGTGAAAGAACTCTTAGTACCAAAGCACTTCACATCTTAAGGGAGACTTCTGCCTCCTAAAGCTTTCGCGTTGAGTTGTTAACAACTGAAAATTCAGTACCTGCTTCTATAAAAGTACCTACTGTTGAGGGTTGTCATCCCTTCTCCCAGATCAATAAATACAGGACCGGAGTAGGGTTTTGTTATTATTTTGAAGTCTGAAAAGGTAAATAATCCAGCTGTTCCTTATTTGAACATTCCTTGTAATACGTAGCTTGTGTGTTTTGTGAAAAATCACTTTTTGAACCTGAAAAGGTTGAAGGGGAGGGCATTTTCCCTCCCTAGTGCTGAGAAC
This sequence comes from Dinomys branickii, assembly GCA_004027595.1. Classification (NCBI taxonomy): domain Eukaryota; kingdom Metazoa; phylum Chordata; class Mammalia; order Rodentia; family Dinomyidae; genus Dinomys; species Dinomys branickii. Next base: position 126,946 of record PVLD010000617.1, on the reverse strand, counting down.
TGTGACTTTCCAACGGTGTCATTTACAATGGTAAGAGTCTCTTTTAGTACTGTTCAACAGAAGTGGAAGGAATACTTGGAGTATTTAAGGGTCTTCAAAACTGGTCTCTTTGAGTCACCCTTTAGTTGTGGAAGAAGAGGTGGTGTGATTGGGGCTCGGTATTCCTTGCCCCTCGTCACCCTGGCACACTCGGGTGCAGAGAACTGTTGGTAACACAGGCCTTCGGGACAGGTGTCCAGGCTCTGGACTGCTCTGTACAGGAAGTAGCCCAGCGTTCGTGCTTGGGGGCTGAGTCGGGGTTTCCTATTGGACAGTTCATTTCTCAAGGACTGAATGAGTTTCCTTTTATTCATTTATACCTCCGTATAGCGAGTTGAAGCCTATTGGAGATTTGATGACTACAGCTACCCTTTTAAATAGTGCCTGCCTTTATTTCCTGACTGGATGAGCGATAGCTATAATTAAGGCTGCCTGTAGTCGGTGCTGCTTTTCGACTGGAGGTTGGAGAGCAACTGTGTCCTCCTGTCACGGAAAGGGAATGGATCCGCTGATAGATTGTAACTGTTCTGATATTCTTAAATTCTGATACAGATTAAAAATTTGATATTTTAGAACTGAGCCTTAGGGATAATTTAGCTATTGTAACCTTGTTCCATTCTAAAGTAATAATGCTATTTCAGATTTGGAAATTAATGTTTTTAATGATTCTAAATGACCATAACTACACGTACAATTTTATTTATGTTTATTTGTTATGATGTTGGGATAGAGTCCAAACCCAGGGCCTCCCCCATAGTAGGCAAGGCTCTGTATTTTATTTAATTTAAACTTAAATTGTGATAATCGTTTTTCATTTACTACAACTGTTTTGTAAAAATTTTAAGTGGTTCTCCGATATTTTATCAGGTAACTTACATTGTAGCCATTTTGTTATGGTGAATGTTTATGCCATTTTGTTTCTAGTATATGTAATACTGATTGACATTTGTGCATAAAGCTTCTATATTTTTTCATTGTTGCCTAATGTTTCAGTAGTAGAAGTAAATACTAGGTGAATGGGTAGAGACATTTAATGCATGTTTATAAGTAACTTTGAAAAAGGTATTTTATACTTGTCAGTAGTTTGTGAGTGTTAATATTCTAATTAGCCTTATCTTTATGTAATGGTTGAAAGGTGATACTTTGTTTTAATTTTAATTTCTTGATGGATATTGAGGATAGAAACTTTTCCACCTGTTATTAACTGTTCTTCGAGTTATCTTGGCCTTGGCCTGTTAAGTCTCCATTCTCTCAACTATGGCATTACTTATATTCTAAAAGTGTGGTAATTTTGCTAAAGAAACCTTTAGCAAATAGGTACTTTTCAGCGGATCTAGAACTTGATCTTTTTATCTCAATTTACTTTTCACATATGGTAGACTAATTGGCATATAGTGTAGGTGATGGTCATTCACGTTTGACAGAGCTAGGTTTTACTTCCTGCAGACCCCTGAAGTAGCACTGGGAGAGGTGCCTCGAACCATACTTGGAGAACCAGTGAACCAATGCACAGGGGTAAGATTGTGGAGGATCTTTCACTTATTCTGGGGTTAGATTTCCCTGTAGCCCCAGCGTGGGAGTTCATACAGTTTTGCCTTGCGCACACGGAAGAGGAAGCCAGTGCTCCTGTTGAGTTCCTCTGCCTATCTTCCCCTGCAGGCCTTTACTGAAATGGTTCAGGTGGGCTCTGGCTGAGAAGCTGAGGATCACTACTCTGGGTCTTGGAGAGGCAGAGTGCTTTTAGAACAGTTGCACAGGTTCGTTGTTCAGAAAGATGATTCTGATGGCAGGGTGGAGCAGAAATTTTGGAAGCTGTTGAAACTTAAGTGAGATGACAGGGCCTGGACTGAACAGTCAGTGAGAGTAAAAGGTAGATTCAATAAGGATTGAGAGAGGTCACAGTTAGTGAAGGAGAAAGGAGTGCAGGTTGGAGTCCTCTCACTTCAGCTAGCAGATACCATTTGTAGGTGAAGAAGTAAGGAAGAGAAGCAAGTATAGGGGATAAAACATGATTGTGGGAGATGGTGTCAGGGGAGAGGAGGACACATTTATTTTTGGACATGTTAAAGTTGAGATGCGTGTGAGACTTATCGCTGAATGTGGAGCTGGGGTTGCTGACAGGATGGAGTTAAAGATTTCTGTGTCTTCGTGTGAGCACAAAGGAGGTAGTTGAAAGCACTGGAGTGAATGAGATTATCTGACAAATGTGCAGCCCAGAAGGAAGTGCTAGTAATCCTTCCTGAGAAGGTGTGGTCAGGTAGAGGGAGAGACACAGAGATAGCAGAAAAGCTTGGGAAGAATCAAATAGTGCTGGGAGGACTGGTGAGGTTTGGTGAGGTGAGGCTGAGAAAGCACCCATTCCATTGGGAAGGAGGAGCCAGCTGGCAGACACAAGGAGCGGGCTAGGGTTAGGATATGGGAAGAAGCCTGGTTATCATGGCTTGAGGAAAAAATACGTGATGCATAGATACATTTTCTTCCTGTTTAATTCATTCAGCATCCGGGAGGTTGGTAACAGAAGCAGGAAGAAGACACAGGTTGCAGGGCAGTTCCCCTTCCATGCTTTTTAGAGAAATGAGTTAATATTTTTCTAATTATTTCTTGCATCTTTTGTATGTGTTTTCTTTTGTGAAGTGATCAAGTATAATTTTAAAAGACAGAAGCTTGCCTTGATGAAGTAAAACCTCTGACATCTTTGATTCAGTGTTTGGATTTGAAATGTTAGGAAACAAAATGGGCGGGAAGGTGAAGTGACTGGAAGGCTGTTACACTGCAGACCAGGGAAGTACAAAATTTTTCACTGTTTATTAGTTTATTGCTGGTAAGTGCTTGGAGTGCTGAACACCAGCTTTCACACTGAGCTTTCCTCCCCCCAGCTCTAGTTATTATTTTGAGACTGGGATATTGTTGTTTTAAGTTAATGATGCTTTTTTGAAATAACTCTGTGCCATAAAGTGTAGCCTACATTTGGTAACTTTTAGTATGGTGGCAGGAGTGGGCAGCCATCCCCACAGAGTTTCAGAGCATTTTCCTCACCCCATCAAGAGACCCCCCTGCATACCCATCATCAGTCCATCCTCTCTTTCTGGCCATGGGCAACCAACCCATCTTCCGTCTCCATAGGTTTGTACTATCTGGACATTTCACAGATACAGAATCCTATTTGCTGTTTTCTACCTGCCTCTACTTCACAGTATTTTTAAGGGTCATTCATTTTGTAGCACGGGTCAGTAGTATTTTGTATTCCTTTTTATGGCTGAATTATAATCTGTTGTATAGATACCCACATTTTGTCTACCCTGTATTTGAATTCTTTCTACTTTTTGTCCATTATTTTTGTTTTGAGATACTGAGGATTAAATCCAGGGCCTTTACATTGAGCAGTACCTCCAGCCCTTTGGTTACTGTTTCAGTGGCCTTTTGGCGGTACCAGGGATCGAATTCAGGACCTTGTGCTTGTCAGGCAGGTGCTTATTCCACTGAGCTATATCCCCAGACCCCTTTTGTTACTGTTACACAAGGTCTTGCTAAGTGCTACTGTCCAAGCTGGGCTCCCAACTTCCTAGCCTGCCTCAGCCTCCCAGATCCCAGAGCCCTGGGATTATAGGTGTGTGCCACCACACTCAGCTTTGGCCAGTGTTAATAATGCTTCTGTGAACATTTGTGTGCAAGTTTTTGTATGGACCTGTGTTTTCAGTTCTTCTACGTATACCTAGAAGCGAGATTACTGGGTCGTTTGGCAGCTGTGGACTGACACGATTTTAAGTAGCTGCACATTGTACATGCCTACTGGGGGTGTTTGGGTTCCAGTTGCTTTGTGTCCTCACCTTGTTTCTGACTGTAGGTACCCTTGTGGATGCGACTGGTATCTCTTTGTAGTTGGCTCCTAGGTTTTTGTGTGGCTAATTTGTTTTTTAAAGCTAGAGTGATAGGAAATACTTTTTAAGTCCTTGCATATGAACTAATGCTAGTGCTTTCCCAGTTTAGTTAGGGTTTTACTGCCCATCTTAGTGCTTTCCTATTGGTTTAGTTACAGTTTTCTTGTCCATACTTACATGAGTGCTTAGCCAAGAACATTTATATTTTAACTAACTTCAAAAGTGAAAATGAACTCTTAGATAACTCTCATTGGCTCATTAGGTGGTATACTAAAATTTACTTCGTGTGTCAGTTTATAGAATCTTTTAACTGCATTTCCAAATGTTAACTTTTTTCTTCACTGTTTGACATTTAGTTTGGAAAAAGTTTTGAAAGGGTAAAACTGGAAGCAAGATATTTATATCTAGGTAGATTTATTTTCTAGTTTATACATTAATGTGTATGTTTCTATAGCACTCAGTTCATTTGATTGATGGACCTTCCCATTTCTGTTTTCCCCAGAGAGAACGCCTCCAAGGCCAGAGTGGAGCTTTATTATCTCTGTCCCTATTGCAGAATGCAGTATCTGGTGTTTTTAATAGGCACTTGTGTCCCCTGCATGAGCAGAAATTGAAGGTCAGGGTAATGCTTAAAGATTTATTGGTCAGGTTTACCAGTCCAAGGACTCCCTTTTGGACCAGTGTGAGAAGTGCTCCACGCCTCCTACACACAGGTGTCCTTGTACACCTACAGTTGGCACTCACTGGAAAACAGGTGAAGCACTAGTGTCTTAGTTACCTTTTCCTCATTGCTGAGACAAAATACCCAATGCCCAAAATGAAGGAAGGAAAGGTTTATTTAGCTTACAGTTTGTGAAGGTTTCAGTCCATACTTGGCTGCTTTAGAGGCAGAGTGGCACATGGCAGAGGGCTAATGTTCATGGTGGCAGCACATAGCAAAAACCAGCAAAAGGGAGGAATGGCTGCAAGCTGCCTCTTTTCTTCCCTTACATTGTAAACAGCCTGCCAGGGGGCGTGTAGCCCTCATACAATCTGCATGCCCTCTTCTTCCACAGGCTCAGGATGTATACAAAGTAAGCATCCTGGCTTCCTGCTCAGTCATTTAGCCAAACCTGTAGACTCCCCAAGTTGACACACTGTATCAACCATAACAGCTAGGGTGACTTTTTAGTCAGGACGATCTTAGCACTTACAGTCTCTTACATAATGAGTAATGATGCTGGGCCCACCTGTCCCTGGACATGCTTGGTGTGCCTAGGGGTCAGGATCCACCTGAGGTATCCTCCTCACTGGTTTGTACCCTTCCCAACTGTTCTTAGGGAGCATCATGTTAGAGTATTAATTTTAATAAAGTGTTCAATTGTAAACTTTTGGCTCTGGATTTAATCACTGAAACCTAAGTATCATGTCGCTGCCCTCCCTTAAGAAATCATGAGCTTGTGGCTTTGTTCTGTCCTCGCTCCATCCATCGCATTCTGGGTGTTGTGCTCGCTTTCCTAAAATACCACTTCCAGTTGACGGCGTCTTTGAGCACACAGAAGCCATACTAGTATAGTCAGGAGTCTTTGTCTTGCTTCTTAGTTGTATAGTTTCTTTACTACCAGTATATAGGACCACACTGGAAACACAATTTTATTTTCATTATCAAAAAATATAACTTAAAAAAAAACTTCATGGTTCCCTTTGTTGCCCATTAAAATTATTGGAAATTTTAAATGCCTAAGCCACTTCAAAGTGTTGGATCCAAGATCTGATATTTTTTTCAGACTGTATTTGTATCTTTTTTTTTAACTTTTTTTTTTTTTTGTGGTACTGGGGATCGAACTCAGGACCCTGCGCTTGCTAGGCAAATGCTTATTCCACTGAGCTATATCCCCAGTCCCTGTATTTGTATCTTTTTGATTCCAGTTTTGATCACCTAGTTTCCTCTTGTCCCTTTTCCGCAGTATTATTAAGTATTACTAGTTATTATAAGTATTAGCTGAGAGACTTACAGAACAGTCTTGGCATACAGAGCTTTCCTAACATAGTCACACGTAACCTTCCCAGTGTGACTCCTATACTCCGCAGTATGTATCCCTTCTTCCTTCTAGCTTTAAGCTGGTACTTGTCCTGGAGCATGCCCAGTAGACGGATGAAATCTTGTTTTGTCTGTCTTTTACTGTTGAATGTTTCATTTTCTCTTAGAAAACTTTCCTTTTATCTACAGACTTAACACCTTGAAGTTCAGAAAACTAAAAATTTAGAATGAGTTCACCATGTTTACTTAGAATTAAAGTTGAAATACTTCTTGGGATAAATATTTTAACTGAGTTTATCTTAAAGCTTTTATTCTCCATTGTAAGAATTGCTTTTTAATACCATAGAAAAGCCGTTTGTTAGGTAGGAGATAAACTTACTAAGGTATGTCCGGAGATAACAATTATACCAAACCGCTAGAGTCTTCCAAAAAGTTTAGCTCCTCTCCCGGCATTTCATATCCTTATAGTAGTTAAAATCTTTAGATTCATACAATCAAATGTTGACAGTTACCTCCTTTTCTGAAATCATACAAATATTTTTCCATTTGTACAAATTTTATTTATTTGTTTATTTGTTTATTTGTCTTTTTTGAGACAGGGTCTCACTATGCTGTTCAGGCTGGTATTGAGCTCACTTTGTGGCCCAGACTGGCCTTGAACTGACAACGATCCTCCTGCCTCAGCCTCCTGGGTGTGAGATTACAGGTATATGCCACCACACCTGGCTGTATAAATAGTACAGTGTCTGTTTGGCTTGTGGCAGATAAAAATTATAAATAGTAGTTACTGAGTTTTTCCTGGAAATTTTGGAGTAGGGGTCATGTTGATCTTAGAGGCTTTGGGATATATACTGATACCCATATTTGCCTGTGGTAACTTTTTCAGATGTATTCTGCTTTTAAAAAGTGACTTAGGGGCTGGGGATATAGCTCAGTGGAATAAGCGCCTGCCTAGCAAGCGCAGGGTCCTGAGTTCGATCCCCAGTACCGCCAAAAAAACAAACAAACAAAAAGTGACTTAGGTGCTGGGGATATATAGCTCAGTGGCACAAGTGCCTGCCTGCCAAGTGCAAGGTCCTGAGTTTGATGCCCAATACACCCCCCCCTCAAGAAAAGGTTATTTAACAGTACAGTATTTGAGTAATGACCCTGATAGGTTCTGCAGCAAGTCGGAAAGAAATACATCCTTGTCATTGACGGTCGCTGCCGTCCACCCAGTCATCTAGGTGATACTTTTTGAGGTACAGGAATAACGTCCTCCATTCCCTGGGCACTGTGTTGAGAGTGACAGTTGGTAATCCTGTACCTGCTAGGCAGGCGCTTATTCTACTGAGCTATATCCCCAGCCCTGAGAGTGACAGTTGGGAAGTACTAACTGAACAGACTTGTGAGAACCAGCAGGAAGTTTTGCTGTGAGACACTGGATGGTCTTTAATGAGATCTGTGGATTCTTCTAAGTTATATAAAATATTTTGTCATCTGTACAAGGCTATTTTGAGAGGAAGAAGGTTTATAGCTTTTAGATTATCTAGGGCTGGGATCCCCAAAAACTTAGAACCTCTGAACTGGTGGAAGGATAATAGGCCTTGGAGCTGAAAAGGCATTAATTCCTACCCTGGCCCTGCCATGATTATGAGTAGGTTGTCTAGAGAAATTGAGAGTGCAATACCAGCCTCCCTGGAAAAGCCATGGTAGTATGTATAAGACACTTCTAACGTAGTACTGTGAAGGTTCTAGATGGTAATTCAAGATCTTTCAGTCCAGCGGAGATGTATTCAAGATTTAAACCAGAGAAGCAGAAGACCCTGAATCAGCTTAAATAAATCAGGGACAATTTCAACGAAGAGGCTGTATGTGCCCTGACACTGAAGGAACAGTTTGTCAGGTGGATTAGGTGGATAAAAGGCGTTTCATGGGGAAACAAACAGCATTTTCAGAGACATAGAGAAACGGCTGCAAGTTTCAGATGAGAACAGGGTGGCAGGGTACAAAATAAGCAAATATCCAAATAATAGTCCAAAGAGATCATGTTAAAATGCTGCATTTGAGTTTTCCCTATGATGTCAGACGTTGAGATGATACCTATGTAGCCAGAACCAAAGTGGAAGTGGAGGGCTTTTGTAGTTCATGTGCTGCGAAAACATGGAGAACAGCTTTTCTGCCTTTTCCCTCTACCTCGTGGATGGTGGTTTCACTCTTGACCCCAAACTATTCAGAAATTAAGGCACTTGTTGTAGGCCTTAGCAGTTAGAAAGGTGTGGAGTTGGGTTTGACCGAATACATGAAATGAAAATAGTTGGTTTCTCTATGATGCGATGTTTTGTATGTCAATATTTGTATTCTTACTTGGGGAAAAGAAAGTGGGGTGTATCTTGATAATTATAAAGTTTTCTGTCAGTATAGAGTCTTTCCCCCCAGCACTGGGGATCGAACCCAAGGAGTGTGGAACTACATCCCCAGTTCTTTATATTTAGAAGCAGTGTCTTGCTAAGTTTCCCAGACTAGCTCAAACTTGAGATGTTCCTGCTTCAGCCTCCCAGGTGACTGGGATTACAGGTGTACACCACCATACCAGGCAGTATTGGTTTTTAGGTGGCCTTCTTCCAAATTAGCTTAAGTGGAGGAAAAATTTTTTTTTATTGTGAAAAATATATACTTTTTATAATAAAATACTTGAGCTGCTTGACGGATGACAACAAAGAAATGGCGAGCGTGCATGTCACCTGGGTGACGCTGTCCCTGCTTCCTCTCTTCCTGTGGTTCTGAGTGTCTTCTGTTCTCTGGGTCTGTCTCTCCACTTCTCCAGTAAATCTGCTTCGTTTTCATCCCTCTGTGTTCGGGCTTATGTTCTTAGTACCCAAGACGTCTCTGTGGTTATCTAACCTGTCATGTTTACCTTTACCACCCCAGCTTCAGGGAAGAGCTCTTGACTAGTTTCCACATTCCTGAGACTTGTCACCTTGCCAGTGAGATGAGTGTTCTAATGTGTAAATATGTGGGGTTGATCAAGGGGGGGTGGCTTCATTATGTGTGGAAGCATTTTGCCTAGACCGAGGGAGGGGTGGCATGCCAGCTAGGCGAGCAACCGGAAGTGTCCACTGCAGAAACCTGAAAGCAAAAGTGGGGGAGTCGGCAAAAAACTGTTTTATAGTTTCCCCCATTAGTTAGTTTTCTGTTACTAGAACAATGTCCAATATAACCCACTTTTGAAGAGAAAAGCGTTTTGCCTCAGTTTATGAGTGGGCCCATTGCTTCGGGACCTACAGTGAGGCCGGTCATCAGGGCAGAGCAGAGCTGCTCTCTTGGCAGACATGAAAGAGGCTCACAGTTCCCTCTGTGCCCCCCAGGCCCTGAGGCGTCTCACCACCCCTCCCCTGTCACAGTTCCACCACCTCCCAGTGATACCAAGCCAGGGACGGGCTCTAAGACATGGGCCTTGGGTAACACCCCAGGTCCAGATGACCACTCCCACCATCTGTCAGCAGGAAAAAGTGCAAGTCCTGTGACTTGAGACAGTGTTTTCTCTGCCCTGATATATCGTGTTACTTCGCTTAAAACTTGGTTTCTGTGTAGAAAGTGAAAAATGAAGTTTGCTTGTTAACAGCATATTTACGCCACTTAAGATTTAGATGATAATCTTTCAGTGTGGAACTTTTTTGTGAGGAAATACGGTTCTACAGATCAGTTTTATCAGTGTGTAGTCACGTGTGTTCACTTTGCAAATATATATCAGAATGCATTGTTAAAATCGATAAGAATTCATGCAAACCAAAAAATTCATGCATCACGTAGAATTTTCCTGGTGGACTAGTGCATTTGCTGGGTACCAGTGCGCTGTCTGCCTGTAGGTCAGCCTTTGGCCTCGCCAAGCCTCCCCTGTGTGCCTGCTCCTCTTCACTCTGTCAGTTCCTGCCTGTGCCTAAGGTTCATCACCGTGTGTTGACAAGGATTAGAGACAGACTGGCATCTTTTGTAATTTAGAAGTTGCCTATGTCTGCCTCATTGTTCTTTTAATCCTTGTTTTTAATTTTATTTTAAAAGTATAAGAACAAAAACATATTTACATAACAGACACAAAGTAGCATAAGAATAGTACAATCAAAACTGAGTTACAGATAAGGTGACAGGGAATCAACAATGGTTGTTGCATTACATATTGATAACTTCTAAGTGTATACTCAGGAAAACAGATATAGACATGCAAAATTGATCAAACAATTAATCATCAACTGTTCCTTACAATAAAGTGGCCTAAGTCCGTAGTACAACTATGTTAGATTGTTCTTTTAATCCTACGCATAGGATTGTGTACGTGCCTACGAGGAACAGAGTAGATGAATCGTCATAATATGATTTTACAGCTGCAATAACTGATTATGCTCAAATATTTTTTCTGAACTCATTCGCAGGCATTATTAACTATTGCACAAAAGGAAAACATTTTATTTTTAAAAGCTGTACTTTAGTAATAGAAGATTATTAAAAGAAGAGAGATGTGACTTTAATGTCTTAATATACTAGATGTTTTGATCTTTTTACTTTGAAAAATACAGTTTCAAAGCCAGAGACAGACAGTATTTCTCTATGACAGTGATCATTCAAAGGACTTGTTATATTCATGGTAAGATGCTGGCTTAAAGTGAGCTTTCTTGAGTGAACAGTGAGGTAGGCATTGGTAGTTGTCCTGTATTGGCCTCATCACTGCTGCAGCCCGCTGTCAGTGGGTGTCTAGCTGGACTGATAGGCTGAAATTACATTTGCTGTGGTTATGTGAAACTCCTGGACATAACCAGTGGTGCTTTCTAGTAGCACTGACTTTTCTTGACCCCACTTAATATTCAGCACTATTGACTGTCCTTTTATCTTTTTAAGGTCTTCCCCAGATGTTGAAAGACAACTTAAACCTGCCCTTCTTACCCGTCTGTCAAATCTCTGCTCATGTACACTGAGATGTGGCATGCTCTTAGTTCCTAGGGGAGATAAGATTACATACTTGAATACTTAGAAATACTGAAGAATCTAACTAATCTTGTAAAACTGACTATAGTGACATGGATTATCCTAAAGCTACTTAAAAGTGTTCGGAAAAATAATATTTTCTCATAGCCTATGTGCTTCCAGTGAATCAATCCTTCCTTCCTTCCTTCCTTCCTTCCTTCCTTCCTTCCTTCCTTCCTTCCTTCCTTCCTTCCTTCCTTCCTTCCCTCCCTCCCTCCCTCCCTCCCTGTTCAAGAACTTTTAGCAACCCTCCTGCCTCAGCCTCCTGAGTGCTGTGATTTCAGGTATATACCACCATGCCCAGCTCAGCACCTGTTCTAACACCTTTTTTTCTAGTTCAAGAAGATTCCAAAATTTTTATTTTAAAGTGTGGGTTGAATTAGATATGTAAGTTATCACTGTGTTTTTCTTTTAAACGTGGGAGATAAAAGAGGGGAAAATAATATTTGCTACAAGTGGGCAGGAATACTAGTTATAAGGTATTAATGGAAGAATGTATATGTGGGCAGGTAAGAAAAGACTTGCCCAGGAATAACATCTCAGTGGTGTGTTTGATTTTAGTAGCTTGAGTGTCTAGCACTGTGGTGGACACTTCCAATGATGTGGATCATAACAGACATCTGGATTAGACTAAGCCATCACGTTCTGTGTAGCCTTGAATAGGTGATTTAAACCATTCTCAATCTTAATGTCTTAGACGATTTTGTAGTTAAGAGTTGGTAATAACATGAACAAAGAACATAGTGTGTGGTAACAGGGAGAGAAGAATGGCAAGAGCGTGGAGTGGAATAAGCGCAAGGGGAAGGGCAGCTGCTGTCCTTTCTTTTGGGTCATTTCAATGGTTGAGACGAAACTAATGTGGTGTAGTGAGTCTGTTTATCTGAAGATACTGTCAGGGGTGGTGGGTACACTAGGCAAGTGAACCTGATACTCTAAAGTTTGTGTGTTTTAACCTCAAGTATTGATGGATGCATTGTCCATGGTGGTTTAGAACAAGCCGTGTGCAGAGCTTGGGTAGGCGGAACCTGTGACCTGGCTTGGGGAGGCTGGTGGGCCTGCTGATTGGGAAGTAGCCAGCCTCCTTCAGTCTGGACTGTGGCCCATTGGGTGTCATTTCTGCAGCTTTCTGCTGGACAGAGCAAGTGGCCATGCACCCTGCCTGCACTTAACGTCTGTAACTCTGTGTACTCTAACTCTGCACACTAGTATTTTACATACCTATCTCCTTAGTTGTCCCCTTGAACAAATAAATACTGTGAATTTATAAAAGCTCTAGAAGAAAATGTAAGTATCTTTTGGTGTTATGATTATTTTTACATTTTAGACATGGGTAATTTTTTTTTTTACACTTTATTGCATTTTCCTGTTTTCTCTTGTGAACATGCTTTGGTTTAACAACTGGGAAAAATTTTCAATGAACTTCTCATTTTAAAAAGTGAATATGTCTGCTTTAGAGATTAGAAGCAAAGCAATTCATATTCTCCATACTGTGCCATGGAATACTGTTTCATTTGAAAACAATTAACCTGTGTTTCCTAACCTGTTTTCATTCTTTTTTTTACGAATTGAACCCAGAGCCTTGTGCTTGCCAGGCAGGCACTGTGCTGCTGAGCTACATCCTGGGCCCCCTGTTTTCATTCTTTAAGACAGATGTTTTCAATACTCTGAACCATGTCTCTTGACAGGCCAAGTGATTTCTGACTTAACATGGCCTCCAGACATCTAGAAATTTCCTCAGCACTTAGTTCTGAAGGACACAGTGGATCCTTTCACATTTATTGTGCTTAATCTGTTTTTTATTTGAGTTTGTGTTTGAGATTATTCCATACTGTATTTGTATATTTTTTAAAACTCAAAACATGTTTTTATCTTCCTTTTCCCCCAGTTTTGGGGTTGAACCCATAGCTTTTACACTGAGCTACACCCTCATCCCTTTTTGAAATTAATTGCTTGGTTTGGTTTGGTTTGGTTGTTTTTAAAGACTGTTTCTGGCTAAGTTGCTCAGTTTGGGTTCAAATCTGCAATCCTGCCTCAGCGTCCCAGAGTGGATTGTAAGGCGTATACCACCATGCCTGGCTGTAATATTTTAATGTTTGAATTCTGATACCCTACATTAATTTCATCAGCAGCTAACCTTATGAGGAGTAATGCTACTGATTTTATTTTACAATGAAAAAACTGATAGTGAGAAAGATCCCATAAGGTAGGAAGGTGGAATTGGTTCCTCAAACCTGTACTTTCTTCTAACTCACACACGATATTAAGAAGACACATAGCCAGAGGTCCAGAAAATTGGTGTTTTATTGTTCGCTGAAGACCCCCTGTAGAGGAACCCCTCCCCAGGCCTGGTGGTAAAGAATAACGACCACAAGGAGTTGGTGCCACACCTTGATTTGTGCCGTTTCCAGTGGTTTAACCCTCCTTTGTCTTTGTGCCATTAATATAGATGTCAGCAGAGTGAAAAGGACGAATGTCTTAGTATTTTCTTGAAATTCATTTTGAATTTGCAGGCTGCAAAAAGGTCAGGCCTGCCGGGGGCTGCTGACAGTGTGTTTTTAGAGAGTGTGTGTTTGGGCACAGGGTTCAGTAGACTGCACGAAGGTGCAGAGAGTAGATGAGCTGGGCTTTGTAGCCCTGTGGTCTTCGTGCAGCCACTGAGCGCATGGCTTTCCTCCTGCCTCGGCCTCCCAGGTGTGGGTTTAAATTTAGAGGTCTTGAGTGGGAGCTGTCTGGAAGATAGAAGGAGATAACGATGGGAAGATAAGGAACGTAGATCTCAAATGAATTTAAAACCAGGGTCAGCCCTGTGGATCTAGAAACTTTGCGCGGTGAGTATCGAGCTCATAGAAGATGAAGTTTCTGAGATAAAGAATTAAAACTAAAAAACATTACTATGTGTATTTAAATCTTTTTTTTTTTTTTAAAAGTAACTACTGGGTCAGCTTTTGACACAGGTCTGGCTCACCTAGTCCACTTCCTCTGCCAGCGTGCCTGACAGACCCAGTGTTGCTGAGATCCAGAAATTGATAAATTGAAATAGAAGAAGGTAGGAAAACCCTCTGCCTTTGAAAGAAACAACTGAGCAGGAGAAGCAGGCGGGCAAGTTGTATGTACTGCAACATGTGCCGCCCGTGTGTGCGTTGTAGGCCTCACAGGCACTGCCTTATTTCTTTTAGCTGTGCGCTGCTGTAAGATGCAGAGAAGTTGGGTTGAGTCTAAATAACGGTGCTGCCCCGTTTTCGTGTAAAGGCCGCACCACCTCTGCCTGAAGGGCGGGCCGGCAGAGAGACCACAGGGTGAGGGAAGGAACTGGCATACCTGCGAGGGAGTCTAGAGTAGAATGCAGGCTGGTCCAAGAAACCCGCAGGGTGCAAAGTGCGCTTTAATCAGAGCAACTTTTTTTGGTGTTGTTAAAATGATTTTACTTACTCAAATACATGATATTTAAAATATGCAAAGAGCCAGAGGCTGAGGCAGGAGGATCACTACAAGTTCAAAGCCAGCCTCAGCTATACAGTAGTTTAAGGCTAGCCTGAACTGCATATTGAGACCCTGTCTTGAAAAATATGTAAATAAAACATTTAAAAACCTGATTAAAAAAAAAAAGGACATATACAAATTGGGCTGCATGCCTGTAATCCCAGCTACTCAGGAGGCAGAGGCCAGGAGGCCTGCAAATTTGAAGCCAGCCTTGGAGAATTAGAGACCATGTCTCAAAATAAATTTAAATAAAGGAGCTGGGGACTTAGCTGAGTCCTAGAGTTCATGCATGCTAGCTAAGTGCTCTACCTTTAAGCTACTTTTTTTTTGTTGTTGTTGTTGTTGGTACGGGGAGTTGCACTCAGGGCCTTGTGCTTGCCAGACAGGCACTGTGCCACTGAGCTATATCCTCGGCCCAAGTGTATTGTTTTTTTTTTTTTTCTTCTTTTTTTTTCAAGTGTATTGTTTTTTTGTTTTTGTTTCAATTCAAGCTGGCCTCAAACTTCCGGCCGTACTCCTGCCACAGCCTCCCAAGTTCTGGGATTACATGCGTGTGCCACCATGTCACTGGAAGTGTATTGCTTAGTCTCCAAGTAGTGGGAGATTTTCTACTTCCTCCCCTCCCACCCGTCCATCCATCCTTTTTCTTGTCTTGTGCATTCCTCCTCTCTTCTCTCTCCTTGCTTTTCCTTTCCATTGAATAACCCCAGGGCCTTTGCATTGAGCTACATCCCCAGGTCTTTTCTTATTTTTTGAGACAGGGTCTCACTAAGTTGCTAAAGTGCCAAGGCTGACCCGAAATCCTCCTGCCTCAGCTTACAACCATGATGAAATTATAACATGCACCACCATGCCTGTTCTTTCTGTTACTGATTTCTAGTTTAATTCCATTGTGGTCTAAAAGTAGACATTGTATAATTTCCATTCTTCTAAATTTGTTAAAGTGAGCTTTATAGCCCAGATTTATGGCTCATTATGTGATGTGTCTTGAATATTTCAAGTGCATTTCAGAAGAATGTATTGTGTGGTTGTTGGGTTAGTAATCTGTAGATCTCCATTATATCAATTGATAGTGGTGTTGAATTCAACTCTGCCTTTAGTGGTTTTTTATTTTTCCTCCTGCCTCTGTCCGTATCTGATAGAGGGTGTTAAAAGTCTGCATCTGCAATTGTGAATTCTAAAATTTTTTCTTGTGTTTCTGTTGGTTTTACCACATATATTTTGGGGCACTGTTACTAGCGGTATATACATTAAGGGTTGTTAGGTCTTGGGGAACGGACCCCTTTATCCTTATGTAATACCC
The DNA here is from genome assembly GCA_004027595.1 of Dinomys branickii. Classification (NCBI taxonomy): domain Eukaryota; kingdom Metazoa; phylum Chordata; class Mammalia; order Rodentia; family Dinomyidae; genus Dinomys; species Dinomys branickii. The sequence continues at coordinate 111,228 of PVLD010000617.1, read as the reverse complement.
CTTTACTCCTGATCGTTTTACTTGCTGTAAAGCCTGTCTCTGAAATTAATAGAGCTATTCTTGTTTTCTTTTCATTCCTATTAGCGTGATGTATCTTTCTACATCTATTTATTTGTGACCTATAAGTCTTGTTTTGTTTTCTTCTGTTTCATTGTGTTGTGTTTTGTTTGGAGCTACTAGGGATTGAACCAAGGGGCTACGAACCAGGCCACTCTCTCCTTTTTTTTTTTTTTTTTTTTTTGGCGGTACTGGGGATTGAACTCAGGACCCTGCGCTTGCTAGGCAGGCGCTTATTCCACTGAGCTATATCCCCAGCTCCTACTCTCTCCTTTTTTAAATTTGTTTTATTTTGAGACGGAGTTGCCACATTGCCCAGGCTGGGCTTGAACTTATGATCTTCCTGCCTTAGCCTCAGCCTCCAAGAGTGCTAGAATTATGCTGTCACCCCCAGCATACTGTTTGCTTTTAATTGAGCATATATGTGATACCATTTTCTCTTTTATTTTAGCTTTTTAAACTTACTTAAATTTAAATGGTTGCCCTACAGTTTACAGTGTGCATTTCCAGCTAATAACAGTGCAGTAGGTCCCCAGTTTATGAACAAAGTTCTACTCCAGAAGAGCACTTGTTAAGTTGGACTCATTTGTAAATCTGGCATGTGGGAAAGTTCACAGCTCGAATGTTGGTAAGTCGGGGATTAACTGTACATCTTTACATTTTCAGATACCACCACTTCACACAGTTGAGAGTACCTTTCAGTGACAAAAAATACCCTAGTGTCTCTGTCCCATGCCTGTGTCAGTGCTGACATTTTCACTAACTACTTAATCTGTGTTTATGATAATCAACTTGATAAAGTTTAGATAAAGTTTAGATAACTAAATCTGGTGCTGGGGAGAAGTATTTCTTCTGTTCCCTTCTGTTTGTTCTTCTGCTAGTCTCCTACATCTTGCACCTTTTATTGCTGTTCCACGCTGTTTAGATATTCTGTTCTCTTTGTTGTCATTCACCTTACCCCATTTTTTCTTCTTTGCATTTCAGTTTTGGAGGTTTCAATTGAGATACCCTCAAACACAGAGATCCCTTTCTTAGCCATGCCCCGTCATCTAAGAAGCCCATAAAAAAAGTGCGTTCCTGTGACAGTGTTTTTATATCTAGTATTCTTTTTTGGTCACTTCTTAGAATCTTTTTGCTTATGATACTCCTTGGCTGTTCCCCTCTTGTGTACCTTGTTCATTAGAGTTCTTAGTATAGTAATCATAGTTACTTTAAATTCCTGGTGTAGGGCTGGGGATATAGCTCAGTGGAATAAGTGCCTGCCTGGTAAGCGCAAGGTCCTGAGTTTGATCCCCAGTACCAAAAAAAAAATTCCTGGTCTAAAAGGAACTCTTTTCTACACTCTTGGTGGGAATGGAAATTAGGACAGCTACTATGGAAATGAGGACGGAAATCTTCAAAAAATTTAAACTAGAAATTCCATTCAACCCAGATATTCCCTTCTAAGATATCTTTCTGAGGGGGTTACAGACATCGTATTACAGTGATCAGTGTACGCCCATGTTTATAGCAGAACAAGTCATAGTAGTTGAATCTTGGAAATGGTCTATATACCCATCAGCAGATGAATGTATAAGGAAAACATTTATACATAATTGAGTAGTATTCTGCCATAAAGAAGTATACATTTGAGTTATTTGTAGGAAAACAGATGTACCTTGAGACCATAATGTTAAGTAAAATGAATCAGACACACAAATTTAAGTATCACGATTTCTCCTATATCAGATTCCCAAAGTATAAATAAATCAGCAAAATAAAGGGTACTAAGAAACAGGGAGATAGAGCATTTGCAAATGGGAGGGGACCAAGAAAGGGTGGAGGAGACATGGAAATAAAAAGAACAAAGACACGTGCGGGTGCCACTCCCGCAAGGAAGGTGATCACACTGCACACATGCACTAGTGACAACAGGCGTACAGTAAAAGAACAAATTCCCGTGTGATAATTACAATGCCCCTGCCATGTCTGAGTCTGGATCTGATGCTTGCTCTGTCTCTTTAAATTGTGTATTTTGACTTTTAGAATGTCTTGTAATTGTTTCTTGGCCATGCACTGGGTAAAAGGAACGGCTCTGAGTAGGTCTTTTTTTTTTTTTTTTTTTTTTGAGTAGGTCTTTAGTAGTGATGTGGTAAGATGTTGGGAGGAGTAGTGTGCTACAACCTTGTGATTGAGATCCAGACTTTGTGTGATCCTGCACTCTGGATTTTGAGCTTGAGTGGCCCAGGTGGGCTGTCTCTCTGCCCCAGGTCAGTTAGGTCTGGTTATTTTCTCCTTCAGGTATTCTTTATGTGTAAGACCATGTAAATACAGACAGAACAGGCTGGTTGTGTTTCAGAATGGTTCCTTTCCCCTCCTTCCACTGGAATCCAGAGGGAATTTTCTGTGGGGACCTGCTATTGCACCTGTAGGTAAAACAGGAAAGTATGGGGTACCACTCTCATTGGCTACTCCTGGGGATTTTAACTTTGTTGTAACCACTGAGCCTTTAGAAATCTGTCAGTTGCTGGATGTGGTGGCACACACCTGTAATCCCAAGACTCAGGAGGAATCGCTGGAGTTTAAGGCCAGCCTGAACTACACAGGGACACTGCCCAGAAAAGGAAGGAGGGAGGGAGGGAACGAAGGAGAAAGAAACCTGTCATTGACAGTTCAGGTTTCCTTGGAGCCTGCTCCTTGAGATTTCTTCTGCTGGGTAAATTTTGTTTGCATGCTTTGTGTGTCTGTTGGTATTGGTAGTTTTGAGGACATCAGCTTGCGACCTCACTTTGTTTTTAGATCTAAGAGGATTTGATTATTTCAGTGTGTGCACGTTTTAACTTGTTAGGTGTTCTTACATACTGGACTGGGAATCAGGAGTCCCAAGTGAGACTCCCATAGAATTATCCCAATTTTGCTTCTCTTCAAAGAGGATAGATTATTTCAAGTTTTTCAGAAAATTTAATCCCTTTGAAGAAGGGGATCAGGGCTTATGTGGTATGGTGTCCTTTCACCTCCTCTCTCTTCTCCTTTTTTTGTCAGTATTGGAGGTTGAACCTAGGTCTTTTTCTCTGAGTTGTGTTCCCAGCCCATTTTAATTTAATTTAATTTAACTTTTTAATTTTGAGGCAGTCTCAGTAAGTTCCTAAGTTTACCAGGCTGGGGTTGAACTTCGGATCCTCCAGCTTTAGCATTCCAGAGTGCTAGGATTACAAGCCTGTGACTGGCCTCTTTCCTGAAGGCATTTTTGATAGAGATGAGGAAATAAAGATGAGCAGGAATAACTAGTGCAGAGCTAAACATAATATTTTTTTAACCTCTTTTTTTACTTGCGGTAAAATATATATAACATAAAATTTACCGTCTTAGGTGTATAGTTCAATGGTATCAACCACACTCACATTTTTTATCCAGTGTGGATCCCTGAAAGGGAAGATACACACACTGTTAAGGCAGAGCTTTATGAGAGAGGGCTTCCAGCGTGAGCCGGGGAGGGTGGGAGGGCTTGGCAGAGGGACCCTTTGAGCAAAAAGAGGTAAGAATGTTAGAGTAGCATCGTTAACTAATGGAAAAATCAGGAAAATATAACTTACAGAATTTATACAGGGGAGTTGTTTGTGGATTTATAAGCATTAAGAGAACAAAGAATTGGCAGCAGTAGTATCCATTTTTAGAGTAAATCTTGAATCGACTTTTCATAGGTAAGAGTAGACTTGGTCGTTGTCGTTCATGCAGTATTCTAACCAGCAGCAGAAGATCGATAATGTCGTGGCTCGTGTTAGTGGATTATAGAGAATGTGCTATAGAGTCATGTAATTCAAGAAAGCACCAGCGTAACCATATAGCATTGAGAAATGTCGTCTGGTTCGGAGTAGTCAAGGTGACAGTAAAGTTGTATTAATGGCCCTATTCCATTGGGAATTACCTAAGACCTAGAAGTGTTACCACTTTACAAAGTGAAACACAGCCACTACCATTTTGTCTAAGACATTCCCTTGTAATATAAAATGGTAGCTGAGGGAGGTGATTTCATTCTATTTTAAAACAAGCAAGTTCAAAAAAGATACCATTATTAGTTCACATGTTCTGCTATCACAGAATGGTTTATTTATTTTTTGCAGCTCAGGTTGGCCTTGAACTCTTCAAACTCACAGTGACCCTCCTGCCTCAGCCTCCCCAGTGCTGGGATTATAGGCGTGTGCCACCATCCCTGGCCACAGAATGGTTTAAATGAACAATTTGCAGAAGTACTCAGTTTACAGAAATTGGTTTGCCCCAGTTTTGGAGGCTGAATGATAGGCACCAGCATTGAGTTTGGTGAGGGACCTTTACTGGGACCTTGCGAGGGTGTGGGAGGACAGAGTAGCAAAACCAGCTCAGTGGGGGTGACTTTCTCTAAGGTCTTGATCATAGGGAGAAACCCTCATGACCTAATCACCTTTTAAAGACTCCAGCTCTGAAGACTATTGCACTGGCGGAGTCTGGTGTGGTGCTGCACACCTGTAATTCCAGCACTCTAGAGGCAAAGGCCAGGAGGGTGTGTTGAAGTCAAGGACCCTATCTCAAAAAGCAAAAGCAGAAAAACCTGTCACACTGGCAGTACCTGGATTTTGGAAGGAGTGTATTCAGTCCATAGCAAGTTTCTGTCCTGTGTGAGTACATTTTCTTTCTGCAATAGATAACTTGACTAGAGGGAGTGTGGTAAAGCATACCGGACGAAGCCATTGCAAACCAGTCCTTTTTCTCCTAGTGAGAAAGCACAAATGTTATAATAATGAAGATCAGGCTTGACTTCGTAAAGTTGAAAATAGCTGTAAAAATAGGTAGTAAAGATAAGCAATAGAATATGATAAAATGTTTCCAACATCTTTAACAGATAGAAAATTATCTAAAATACGTGAGTATCTTCTATGTATCAATGAAAAGAACTCTGCAGTAGAAATAGAGACATATGGCACATGGGGAAAAGTCACCAACATCTCCAATAATCAGAAATGCAAATTAATCATTGTTAGCTTGTGGGAGGCCATGTGATGTAGTAAAATTAAAAATCCATATGTTGGCGAGGATATACAAAGTATTTCAACGTGTGCGTAAAATTGTATGTCGTATAAAGTTAATTGCAACATTTTGTGTGAAACAGCCTAAAGTATCTATCATTACTGCAGTGTGATGTGGTTGGCTACCTAAAAGGAGCTGTTTGGAGGGCAGAGAGAAGTTAATTGAAAACGAAGTGCTTTTCAGGTATACTGTTTAGGACAAAGTGATATCACTTTAGACAAATTACATTGTGTTATGCTTCACTTTTGACCAGTTTTATATCAGTGTGATGATAAACCATGAAGATGGAATTTCAACTCACCGTTTATCCTCACCAGTTATACAAACTGGGCTATCTCAACTTACTGAACTGAACGTGTTAAAAATGTGATGAGGACTGTCAGTTAACTCTGTGAGGTTCATAGTGTGGTGCCCGTTGTCTAGAAGACAGGCTGTGCTTTTTGAACGTACAGGAGAAGCACAGCTGGGGGGAAGAAATACGAGAGGTGGAGTTCGGTGGATTATAATCATTGGCTGTAGCCGCAGGGGTAGAGATGGGATAAAAGGCAGAGCTGGTCAATATTACGTGTCTATGGTGAACCCATGGCACACGTGTTACTGTGTTTTTCTCGTAAGACAAAAGATGTTAACGTGTGAGTTTTCTCTAAACTAAAACCCCAGCGTTCAGGTTCAATCACAGGGTTGGTGCTTTGGAATAAGTACGTCGGGTTTTGAGTTGCAATTTGAGCCCTCGGTCCCTAGGAGATTTTCATCACTGGTCTGGGACATACATTTGGAATGTATGCTTCATTAGAAAAGGGGTTTTGTCCTGTTCACTACAGCATCTGTAAAACAAAAAAAATTACAGTGCCTGATGTAGGCTAGGTTAGGAGAGGATGTGAAACTAGTAATTCTCATGGCGGTGATAAATCAGTCTGAATCTTTTTGTTATAAATAAAAAGTTTAATGTCTCTCAGATTATTGGTGAATTATGAAAGTAATTACAGCAGAGTGGTAAAGGAAAAAGTTTCAGAGGATTCAGGAGTTAGGATGTATAGGTTTCTCTTTAAAAAGTTCAGTCTGTTGACCACAGCTTTGTGGCTGTGAGACGTAGCAAAAAATACTTTTTTTCCATACAGTGGTAAATAGTACTGAGGGGTTTTAAATTACAAAAGTTACACTTTTCCTGTGTTGTATTTTGTTTTTGCAGAGATAAATATGAATTCTGCACCAGTGGTACTAGTTTGGGGACCTTTTTTTTTAATTGGAGCTAAAGAGAACTGATGTTATTGTGGTAATATGTTAATGCTGGAACTTGGCGTTTTCAGTTTTACTGTGTGTTCATATTACACATTGTGGAATAAAATAAGTGGTAGGTTGCTTTGGTCCCTGACAGAGACTAAAAGAAGCTAGTGATTATATTTTCTTAAATCAAAATTGAGACATATAGTAGATGAAGAAAGGCATAGAAAACATAGTTTTAATACTTAGGATTTGGAATTTCTGAGCAATTACTGTGGGGACAATGGGAGAAAATCCTTAAAGTTGAGATTCACTTGGAAAGTCAGTATAACCCGTGTTCGCAAGAATTAAATGAGAAGATGACAGCCCTATGAGTTGAAACTAAAATAATAAAATCTTTCCATTTCTTATATTAGATACCTTCTCAGCAAAATTAGTATATGGTAAAATTTTATTATTCTAATTCAAATGGTACTCTAATTTCTATAAAAATGCACCTTCAGAATCTGGAGATGGTAAATTTGGATACAACTTAAGTATTTTTTTCTTACTAGGAACAAGAGTTTCTTTAACAAAAGTATTAACTTGTCTGAGCTGTCCAAAACAAAACACTCCCCAAAACCCAACCTACAGACTTGTTAATTTTGTTTTTTCTTTTAGCTTTCATATTTGCCAATTATTTCCAAATGTAAAATGTACAGTACAGAATTTCATTTTAAAAACTCTTGAAATTAAGAATGATTATTGCCCCTGTTCACAGAGGATGATCAAGCTAGGTTAGGAGAGAGCTTTGCTACTAGTTAATGGAAGTGAGAATTGAACCTCAGCTTCTCTGCCTCAAAACTCATATTGTACACCGGAAATGAAGTGTGTGTGCGCACGTATTGTAAGTGGTTTATTAAGTATACTAGTCAGTTCTACTTTGCATCCATTTTCTGCACGTTACCACCTGGGACAACCTGAACATTTGTGGTGGGTGCGCTGATAGCAGTTATAGTATTGAGAAGATAGTACCTCCGGAAACCCATGTTCTAACAGGGATATGAGGTGTGCAGGAGGAGACGCCCTACATTAGACTCGTGTGGAGAAGCAGTAGGTAGAGATGAAGAAGCAGTTGAGAGGTGGATGATGGCAGGAGGTGCTGGTCTCAGGAAATGTTTTATCAGACAGTTTCTGTACTGAGGGCTTAGGAGGCAAGGACAAACGAGAGTTGCTGAAGTGTGGAAATTGATATGAGTGAAGCGTGGAAGAATTTTGTTACCCAAGTCCCCTAAAATTGGCTCTTATTTACTTTATTATCATTTCTGACTTAGGCTTCAAGTGAGAAATGCATTTCTAAAAAAGAATGGCAGACAAGTTAGTGTGTGAGGCAGCAATCACAGAAAGGGTGGGCAGGGATAGGGATTTTGACTTTTGAGAGGCAGAGTGGCACATTTTGCATTTAAAGAAATACATTCCAGTTGTGTGGGTGAAAGTTTTGTTTTAGCAGTACTTGTAAAACCTGCTAGTAGCATTGTGTATATTTTTATGTGTAAAGATTTCAGAATAGCCAATTAGACGTTGTACAGTGTACTGAGTAGAAATTGTACTCTGGTTGTAGTATATCCTGACTTTCCATTGTTTTGGGGATGGCAGTGTGCTTTGTCTTGAGGCGAAGACCTGCTAACTGGACTCAAACTGGCCTTGAGCTTGATGCACAATCCTCCCACTAGGTAGCTGGGATTACAGACACACACTACCACTCCAAGCCTATTTATTGGGGTTTTAAAAATTATTTTTATTCAGTTATAATAGAACTTCTAAGATAAAGTTTAATTAATAGTACTGGATGACTTTTATGATGGGATAAATTCTTTACATATTAAATTGTACAAACTGAAGACTGGGGGAATGGTGTAAGGTCTAAAAATAGCCCATGGGCCGAGCCTGGTGGCATAAATCTGTAATCCTAGCGATCTTGAGGCTGAAGCAGAAAGCTGTCACAAGTTTGAGACCGTCCTGGGCTACAAGGTGAGCTCAAGGCCAGCTTGAACTGCATAGCAAGACCCTGTCTCAAAGAAAGAAAGAGAAGGCAAGGGAAGGGAGGGGAGGGGGAAAGCATGAAGGAGCTTAAGCTCTGGTAATTTTTTTGTACTCTTACTGCAAAAAAATTTGAGTTTAATATCCATATCAGTTCTGTTCTGTCTGTGTTTATTTGTTTTCTTAATTAATATTTGTTTCTCTAATTGCCTTCTCAGTTCAGTACATAGGAAGGAAAATTAGAAATACTTCAGACATAGACCTAACAAGACTTGATGAGGAGGCAGGTGAGATAAAGGAAGGAGTCAAGGTAGACTCCAGGGTTCTGGTGAGCAACTGTTGAATGGTGGTGCTCTGCAGATGAGTTTGTGATGCCCATTAGCACTGAGTGGACAACCCAACAATTAGCTATTTTAGCTGCAGAGATTTAACAAACTTCACACAACATGATCTCGGTGGCTTCAGCCATTACTTGAACAACGAAAGTGTTCTACCCTCCTAACAACTCAAACCCTAACACACAAACGGATCATCTTTTTTTTTTTTTTTTTTTGCAGTACTGGGGATTGGACTCAGGACCCTGCGCTTGCTAAGCAAGCACTTATTCCACTGAGCTATATCCCCAGCCCATCAAACGGATCATCTTAAAAGTGGATAGTCATATGACATGTGACTCTTAGAGGCCTTTGAGAACCAGTCTGTAGGTTTCGTATCAAGGGAATGCAGTTACGTGTTTTAAAAACGTAAGAGGAAACAGTTTATTGGGGACTTTGAAACAGTGAGCATTAAACTCAGATTTTGTTTACATCAAAAAGTTGAGATTATAGCTCAGTGATAGAGCACTTAACTGCCTCACATGCACAAGACCCTGTTTTGATCACCACTGCCAAAAACAAATCAAAACAAACTACAAAAATCCTTGATACAGCAAAACACTTCTGACTTGTCTGAGAAGATGCAATAAATTATTTTTATTTCACCTGTTTTTAATGTGATTGTATTGATATTGCTCTGTGAAACCAAATAAAATAGTCCAATATCTGCCTTCAATTTTATAAGCAAGTGTTAGAAAGCTTTTTTATAAGTGACAGAGTGATACATAACTCACCGTGGAGAGGGCTGAAGGGCAGTTAAGGAGTGGAAAGGTTCAAGAAGGGTTTCACAAAGGAAATAACACTTGGGCCAGAATTCTGTTAACTCCCACCAACGAGCACAAATTGTGACACTGATGGCGGTGGTTGTGACAGGGCAGCCGCTGTCTGTGGCTGGAGGGCCCTGCACCAGTGGTAGAGCATGATGGAAAGAAGCTGGGAGCTTGGTCAGGGAGCGTTCAGAACTTCCCATAGTTACGGAATTGGTAGTTCAGCCTGGAGGTGAGGGGTGCATTAGAGAGTTGGGCATAAGAACCGAAGTGTTAATAATTTGCCTTACTTAGGGCAGGGGAGTGCGCCTTGTGCCTTTCTTTGAGCTGCATCCTATTTTTAAAATTTGAAGGCGTGGCTGTCCAGGCTGGGCTGAGACTTCTGAGCCTCCTGCCTCAAGTTCTCACTACACCGGGATGACAGGCACTGGAATCACCACACCCAACTGATAAACATAAAATCTGATAGTGATCTTATATTTATGGAGTTTATACTTTAGTAGAGGAAATAAGATGTGTTTTCTTTATTTATGTATTTATATGAAGAGAAGTAAACGGGAAACATTCTAAATAAGTGTACATACAAAAGTAAAAAGAACTTAGATGAGAAAGTGATTTTTGAGTGAGGCGCAGAGAAACTCCTTAAAGGTGGTAGATGTCCACGATGGATAAGGTCTGGAGGTGCTTGCGTGGGCTCGCCATGAAGATGCAGGAGGTGATGTCCAGGTGAGCTTTTTCCAGGCAGAGTATTGGAAAGCAGCTTTTCCTAGGGATTTTTGGCAGGTACTGCTGATGCAGAGTGTGGGCTGTCTATGCAGCATTGGATTGATGGTTCTGGTATTCTACTTGCATGTGTTAGAAACTTGGTCCAAGGAGAGTTTCGGTTTTCCTCTCTGCCGTTCTTCAGAGCCTTTCACTGCTTTCATTTGTGCCCTTTAGTGTTTTAGCAGCCCGTGTTTTTTGCTTTCGTTTGCTGCTCAGCTATGATCTCCCTACTACTCTTTTTGCCTTTTATTTTTCTTTATTCATCCCTAGCGCTTCAGTTTCATGCAAAAAAATCCCAAAGCCCTTTTTCCTTTTGGAAATTTTTAGAACTTCTATTAGTCCATGTTTGCAGTACCTAGTGATCCCATTCACTGTAGGAAATTGGTATGGGGACACAATACAGTTCAGTTCCCTTTTAACCCCTCCCTCCACCTGCTTTTATTTTTCCAGGGTCAGATTCATTTATAAGACCTCATAATTCTTATGTATACAGATTGAAAACCAGACTAATAGGTCAAAGAACATAAGAAAACATAAGAATTGTACTAAGTCAAGGTATCCTTTAGATACATTGCCTGTGCTAGGTTACAACAGTTTTATTTTCTTTCTCTTTTTTCCTGTTATCTATCATACAGTTTTTTGAGGAATCTCCATACTGATTTTTTTATAGTGGCTGTGCCATGTTACACTCCACCAACATTGAAGAAGGGTTCCTTTCTCCCCACAGCCTCTACAGCATTTGTTATGTGTTGATTTCTTTTTTTCTTTTTTAAAATTTGTTTGTTTGTTTGTTTGTTTGTTTGAGGTGGGGCCTCCCTGTAGTTCCAGCTGTCCTTCAATTCAGTGTGTAGCCTAGGCAGGCCTTGAATTTATGGTGATCCTCCTGCCTCAGCCTCTCACGTACTGAGATTACAAGTGTGTGCCATTACACCCAGCTGTTGGTTGATTTCTTGATAGTAGCCATTGTTTCTGGAGTGAAATGGAATTTCAGGGTTGTTTCAGTTTATTTCTCAAATGGCCAGCAATGTTGAATGTCTTTTCATATATTTATTGGCCATTTGTATTGCTTCATCTAGAAGTGTGTATTTCAGATACCAGTTTTTTTCACTGTGTCTTTAAGTAAGGGTCTAGTTGTTTTTTAGTTCTTTATTTATTTTAGGTATTAGTCTTTTCTCTGAGCAGTAGCTAGCAAAACTTTTCCCATTCTGTAGGATGTCTCTTCACTCTGAGTGGCTTCCTTTGCTGTGCATGAAGCACTTCTTTCAAAATTATTTGGTGCTTCCAACCTCTATAAAGCACAGAGGAACCTAAAAGACTGTTGAAAGTCAGCCTCCATCTGCATGTTGATTAGTCAGTGCTGGGAACCTAGATACCTTCTACTAGTGGTTCTCAAGTCACAGACAGCAGGCACTACATGCAGCGCCCTGGAACTTACCTAAAAATGCAAGATTTCGGGCATTTGCCCAGACCTCCTGAATCAGAAACTAGAGCTGAGCCCTAGCAGCCTTGACCTCTAGCTGATTGTGAAGCCAGCTAAGTTTAGTAGACAAACTGCCCCTCCAGATGCAAGTTCCAGGAAGACAGATTGGCCCAGAAGGCAGTATGTGGCACGTCTTGATCTTTAGTCAAAGAAAGGCTATGAATGAAAGAATGAGAACTAGATTTTCACCAATTAACCCCAGTAATAGCTAACATTTATTAAGCTGTAGCGTGCACTGTGCTCCTTACTCAGTGTACAGGGACTGTTTCTTAACACCAAAGAGGTTAAATGTTCAATGTCACGTGACTGAAACTAGCAGACTCAGAATTTTCATTCCAGCATCTAACCATAACCTGTGGGATGGAGCTTAGGGAGTAAGTCTCTACTTGAAGATTTTTTTTAGTACAGTTGGGTAAAATTTTCTTAATGTTGGTTTTTTAAAGTAGAAAACAAGGTTTTATATCTGTGATGGGTCTGAGTGTTTCTCTGTATGTATAAATATAAATACATATATATCGAATATTATATGTGTGCATGAGGTACAGTGTGACATTTCAGGACAGGCTTTTGTAATATGTTAATGGCTAGATCAGGTGTAAGTATACTAGTTAGATAGGCTTTTATTTGCATAGGGGGTTCTTTTTATTTAATATTTCCAACAAACATTATTATTAAAATAACTTTTCTAAAACAAAAATAGTAAATGAGAAGAGTAGCATTTTCAACATTCTACCCAGAGCACGGGCTGCACTCTCAGGTCAGCTGAGGCCTCCCTGCTGCCGGCCTTAGCCTATGTAGGTAAATGTGCATTGTGAGCTTTGATATTGTGGCAGAATTCAGCAGGTGGTAGTTGTTTTCAGTTTGTTTCTTCTGCGATAACAAGCTTTATATTAAACTTATGTATAATAAAGCATTCCACGGTGTTGCAGGCTTTTAGAAAACTGGATACATGAAAATTCAAATATTCATGACACAGAAGTGTTCTCAAGGTTCATTACATAGTAAAGTCATTTCACATAAAAACTTGCTACATTTCTCAGGAACAATATCTTTTTTAGGTATCTAAGAAGAGAAAATACAAAAATTTGATTAAATATGCAAGGTATTTATTTGTTAATATAGAGGGATGACATCATAAATGGTCTTTCTGACTTTCCCATTGTTTTGCGTTTAATTTTTTGAGGGTTGAAAAACATACAGTGAAGGCCAGGGATATAGCTCAGCAGCAGTGCCTGCTTGGCAAGTGCAAGATATTTTATGCGTGTGTACAAGTAAATACAAATATATTTTAAGTTCTTAACGCCAGTAGTAGGATATTACATACACTGTTGCTATTTCTCTGCTTTTTGACTTTTTGAAGATGTTTCTATCTTACTGTATATAGATAGCTTCCTCTTTTGCTTTCCCACAGTGTTACATTTGGCTGTATGAATGAAACAAATCTACTTGGCCAGCCCTCTAATAATAGAGTTTACTGAAGTGTTTGCAGTCTTTTGCTGTCACACACGTTGTGACAGTAAATAATCCTGCGCATACACCATTTCACACATGTGCCCACTTCATCTGGAGGACAGACTTGTAGAAATACACAGCTCCCTTCCTGAGGGCTTGTGTTCTGTTCTTTTTCATCAGTATTGTATTGAAGTTCTGATTTCCACACCCTCTCCCCAACAGCTTTACTTTGGGCTACAACCCCCACCCCTACCCTGCACCTGTATATATTTTGAGGACTTTATCACCTCAAGGGAAAAGCAGCATATGTATGGGAAATTTTACATTGGCGTCGTGCTTTGCAGAACAAGATTCTATTTTTTTTTTTTTTTTTTTTTTTTTTTTTTTTTTTTTTTTTGCAGAACAAGATTCTAATAAGTCTTTTCATCTTAAAAAAATGTATATTCCTGTTTCAGATCTCTAAGAGTATAACGATAAAATTTAGTGGTTAAAAGTTAACCATTCTGTATGCATCTTTGTGAAATTATTTCAAGTGCTTTATGGTTTAAAAGTACAGCAGTAAAGACAAAATTCTTGTATTGAAATTCTGATTTTAAAAATACAGACCTAATATTTGTAGTCACTTAAATATCAGCATCATAAGTTAAAAATAGTGGAAAAGACTGCTTTGTCATTCCATTTGTATTTAATAATTTGTTGAATTAGTTGAACCAGAATGCTTTCCATATGTCTTTAAGCCTGAAAGAAAGTAGGCCTCTTTGAAATTAAATTTTAGCAATGTAGTTGAGTAGAATTTAAACAATTCACAATGCCGACTTTCAGTTCTTCTGAAAGCAGGAAGTGTATTACTGACACACAGAAATATTCCAGCCCAAAGAACATCCCTAATGCCATATGTGGTAAGAATTTGTCACTAACCCACAAACCACTTCTGTAATGCAGCGAATAAGCAGAATTAGTCTTTGTTGGACATTTCCAGCCCAATATGAAGGAACCTTGTTTTGCAGCATCTTACAAGCAATTATTAGGTTATGCCTTGGGGAGAGCCTGACACATCATGGGTGTTCGTGGTTTATTGAGAGAAGGAATAAAGAAACTGGTACACAGTTCTTTTAGGCATGACGAAAACTTGCTTAGGTTATTGAGACCCTTAGAACAGAAGCTAACCTGACTATATTAAAGAGTGAGTTAATATTCTGACTCGGTGTATAATGATATCTTTAAATAAATGTACTTTTATTCTGGTTGTTCTCTTCATTGTCACTCATTTGGAATAAGTACTAATCTTATGTTTGCACTTACGCTAAAAGGAAACCTACCTTTTAGGTTAATTATTAAGTGGTGGGAAAAATAAGCTAAGTGAGAAGCAAATTAGTTATGAAATGGGTCAGCAAATTTAATGAGCTATTTTAAACATAACAATGTTTCTCTAAATGTGAATTTTATTTTCTTGTATTTTAAGCGATTAAGAAGATTGTCTACCAAATATAGGACAGAAAAGATATATCCCACAGCCACTGGAGAAAAAGAAGAGAATGTTAAAAAGAACAGATATAAGGACATACTGCCATGTAAGTTTGAAATGCCCTTGATGGAACAAATAGAAATGTAATTAGCCTTTTGTATCTTCACACCCTTTATCCTTCCTGAGTTTGATTGTTGAGGAAGTAATTAACCTCTTTTTCAAGGTACACTACAAAATAATAATTTGTAATTGTATTTGTTTTTCCTTTTGATACTAGTTTTTGTTGGTGTGTGGTTGATTTCTTAAGCATCAGAGTTGCTCTCATAGTAAATTATTTATTTTGAAATACCAAAATTCCAAGTGAGAGTATGTTTTAAGGACTCTATCCAGAGAAGCTAATTGTATTAAAAATTTTGTGAAATGCTAAAATTACTGGTTTATCTGTTGCCTCTTCACATTAAGAACCTGAGTTAACTATGTGTGAAAAATTGAACCCTGAGATGCCTCTGACCCTTGTATGTCAGCCGTCCTCAGTACCACTGAGCACATACCTTGATGGGAGTCCCGGGGGCTCTCTCCATTGCCAGATCCAGTCTTCTCAGCGTCATTCTTTTCTGTTAAGTATTTTGACACCGTTGGCCAGTGTCTTGTTTGTGCAATTCTCCTCTCCCATGGTCTCTCTCTTTTACATCATGTCCTCCCTCTCCTTTCTTCCCTCAGTTCCTCATCAGTTTAATTATCTTTATCTTCCTCTTTTCTGCAGCATTGAGGATTGAACGCAGAGCTTGGCTTTCCGCTAGGCAAGTGCACTACCACTGAGCTACATCCCCCCTTTTAAACTTTGAAACAGGGTCTTGCTGAATTGCCTGGGCTGGCCTCAAACTTGAGAGCCTCCTGCCTCAGCTCCCCAAGTAGCTGGAATTGCATGCAGGCAGCACCATGCCTGGCTGATCTTTAATTTCCCAGCTGTGGAATGTGTTAGCAGAATTAACAAGTAGCAGCATGGGGTAATGTTGAAGAGCTCTGACGGGAGGTTCAGATCCTTGGTAGCTGTAAGATGTTGGTCTCATACTCTTGTGTTTCAGATCCTTGGTAGCTGTAAGATGTTGGTCTCATACTCTTGTGTCTGGTTTCCTCACCTGTAAAATGGAGACAACAAAAGTAGTTTGTACGGTTGTTTTTAATGATAGATAGGTCTAAGGATTTTACATTAATCTAGTGCGGTAACTGAACTCATTAAGGCTTTGCAAAACGCCCCCCACTTTCCTTACTATCTGTTTTATGCTTCAGTCCATTCAGACTGCTGTAACAAAAAAGTGCTGTAAATTGTATGACTTTCTAATGGCAAAAATGTTTCTTACAGTGCTAGAGCCAGGGAAGGGCAGAGTCACAGCACCGGCTGAGCAGCCTGGTCAGGGCCCCCCTTTGTGTGTGCTCTCCCGTGGGCTTGAGGACACTGGTCACCTCCTAATACCCTGCCTCTCACGCTGTGGCGGAGGTTTGGGCATCGGTACAGGCATCTGGGAAGACATGAGCATTTGGAACATGGGACCAGGATTTGCCGTGGGATTCTGGACACTTCCCTGAGGGATACATCATCTGGAGGTGGCGTTCTCTGGGATTAGTGTGTATGCTCAGATAGGCCACTTCTTCGGTCATCTAGGGAAAGAAGTCTTAAATGGCTCCAGGTTTTGAGGGCCTGCTGTGTGCAAAAACAACACTGGCAAAATCCCTGACCTCATATAGCTTATATTCTAGTCTTGGTGGTAAACAGTGAACATAAAGTAACATACACAGTCTGTTAGGTGTAGGTTAGTGCTATTGGCAATAATACAGCAGGAGCCAGGGCCGGGGAAAGTTAGGAACAGAGCAGTTTTGGATAAAGGGGAAGGTTAATGATAAGCTGCTAAGCTGGCCCCTGAAAAATAAAAGCACTGATTTACACTGTTTACTGATTTCTGGGACAAGCAAGTTTTTGTGGTACTTACCACAACAGACCTATGAAACAGTTACTAGTATAGGCCGTTTGACGGTGGGGAATCGAGATGCAGAGACTAAATGGCTTTTCACAGTGTCAGCAGTTTGGAGTGAGAATTGAAGTGAAGGCAGTTGATACACAAAACAGTGACTGTCAGAGTGAGCAGTGTTTACCCTCAGAGGGTCGGTTTGACTGTCCCATCTGGAGTTTAGAGGTGCGTAGAGACCAGGCCTAGTGCTGCACATCCTGCAATGCACGGCATGCAGCCTGCCCACCTGAGCATTACAGAGGCTGAATGGCCCGTCCTGCAGCAGTGATGGTGAACCTTTTAGAGCTTTGATGATAGCCATCAGCTAGCTGCTGCTCTGAGCTCTTCATTATTGGGCTAGAGTCAAAGTGGCAGCCTTTTTTTTCTTTAGATTTGGGAAGATTTGGGAAGTTGATTTCCAATAAACTTCCCATTTTGATTTGGAAAATCATATTGAAAGTAATTATATTTATAGATACATGTTTACTTACTGTTGGAAATAATTTGCCGATTTCTTTTGAGTGTTCAACATGTCCAGTGTTTGCAAAAATATTTTTTAAATAGCTCTTACAATTCCATGACTACTTATCTTTTATTAGTAAATTTGTACAGTTAGAAAGCAATCAGCATAATCCAGTCTCAGTACACTCCAAAACTCCCAAAAGATTTGTAGTCGTCAGTACCAGTAATTGCTAATTTCTTGCTAATCTGCTGTTTCTACAGGTTCTTTTTTGAAATTTAATACAGATGTAATCATACAATGTGTAGTCTGCAGTGCGTGGCTTCTTCCTTTCACTCTTAGTGCATTTTGGAGACCACTGGTGCTGAATGTGCCAGTAGCTCATTCCTTTGGCTGTTGAGTGACATTTTGTTGTACAGAGATGCTGCTTTTTTTTTAATCAGTTGACCAGTTGTAAACGTTATGAATAGTGCTGCTTATAAGTATTTCCACGTAAGTCTGTGGATGTGAGATTTATCTTAGATATATACTGGCAGTGAAATTATTGGGTCTTTAGAAGCTTACGGTCTAATTTAAGAAGTTGCTGAGCTGTATTTCATAGTGGCTATTCCATTTTATGTCTTAAGCAGTGACAGGAGGGGTCCAGCCTTTTCACATCCCCATCATAACACACCCCATCGGGTGTTCGTTTGTTTCTGTGAGGCTGCTTCTCAGTATGTTGCCCGGCCTGATCCAGAGCTCCCACCTCAAGCATTCCTTGATTATGAGCTTCTTGAACAGCTGGGGCTGCTAGGTGTGCACAGTGTGCTGGCTTTGGAAGCTTTGCTTACAGTTATTTAGTTGTTCTCATGGTTCTCATTTGTACCTTTTCTTATGCTATAAGCCATTTGTATTTCTTTGGTGAAATCTATTCATATCATTTATACATTAAAAAATTGTTTTAAATCGTACTGAGTGGTAGATTAGACACTGGCACACTTGTGAGCCAGCTACTTGGGAGGTTGAGGCTGGAGGCTCAGGCGTTGGAGGCCAGCCTAGGCAATTTAGCAAGACCTGGTCTCAAAATAAAAAGGGTTGGGGAACGGAGCTCTGTGTAAAACACCTGAGTTCAGTCCCCAGGATCACACCAAAAAAGAAAAAAATACTAAGTTGTAAGAGTTTTTGAACTGTCCTGGCTACAGACAGCAATATGACGAAGGTCCATGCTGTTAGATCTAAAGACACCCCACCTTGTCTGCCAAAGCCAGGCTGTCCTTTAGAAGCCGTGAATCTGGGTGCTCTGCCTAGTCCAATGTTCATTACAGACGGTGTTTATTTCTCAGAGCTAGGGTTTAATTAACAGATCTGTTTCCTTGAAGGTGCTTGTATTTATATCTTCTTCTTGTTTGTGGTTGTTAATGTTTTACAGGGCAGGGGTGCTATTTCACAGAGACTTGTATGCAGCAAGTATTGATTTATCTTTGTGGATTTGGACTCTTGGGAGGTTGTAGAGGCAGTCAGCAAAATGATGGAAAGGAATTTCTTACATATTTAGATTCTTTATGATTAATAAGAACACCCTGAAAACATTAAAATATATATGTGTGTGTGTTACATGACCAAAGTAATAATGATTTTAGAATTCATAATAATATACTGTGCCCCTATGGTACAAGGCCAGGGCTAGTATATTTGTTTGTGCTTGAGAGTGTAAATGGAGAGTTTTGAATAAAAACTTACTGAATCAAACTTAGTGTACAGTGTAGAATGCCAAAAATCTTTACTATTTTAATTTGCTTTCCCAATCTCCACCTGTTGAATTGGCAATAGATGAAAGAAGACTGGCAAAAACATTAATTATTGCAGCTGGGTAATAGGTGTATGAGTATTTGTTATGCAGTTCTATTTTGTATATGCTTCAATCTTTTCATCTGAGAAAGCTTCTTGTAAAAAAAACAAATTCCCAGCCTGCCATGCAGGCAGCCAGTCTATCACTTGGGAACCACAGTTCTTGTTTGGATTCATGACACCAGAAGCATCTGTGGAGGACCCACTGGTAAGCCTGCTGTTGTAGTCTGCTTTGAAGTGCTTTCACTAGAGACCGATGGGCTGTGTGAGTAAGGGGAAGTAGTCTGGACTGCTTCTTACTGGCACGTGGCAAGGAGAAGGTGGTTTTTTAACCATTGTTAACATCAGTCTTAACAACTGTATATTCTCATTTACCAGAAGCAGCAGATTTTTGGGTATGCACATTTCTTAAACCGAATGGCATAGAAAGGGGAAGATACATAGGATGAATAAAATAAATTAACAAAGCATTGATAAACATAGAAACATTTTCTTGTGTACACAAGGTGTATAATTTTCATCATGGGCCTCATGTGTCTTGTATGTGTCTTTCTATAAGTTTCTAGATAATATTTCATCAAAAGTCATAAATTAATCAGCTGAACTAGACCTTAGTACTCTGTATACAGTTTGGACCAAGGAAAACTTAAGTTATTTATCATAGTTGACCCTTCCAGAGTTGGCTGAAGGTGGAGTATAGCTCAGTGGAGAGCACTTGCCTGCCCTGTGCAAGGTCCTCAGTTTGATGCCAGGCACTGAGGCAGTTTGATGGCAAGTCCATCTGGGCAGTGTAGCAAGACCTGTGTCAAAATAGAACGACAGCAGCTGAGGATATGGCCCCGCAGCAAAGCACACACCTGATATACACAAGGCCCTGTACTCCATTCCCGGTACTGCAAGAAGAAAGTAAATGCTCTGCTTAGCTGCTTAACCTTACTTATACTTCATTAATAAGTATGTGAGTGCTAGCCTGACATAATTAATGTAATGTAGTTTTTTTTCTTCTCCTTATAGTTGATCACAGCAGAGTTAAGTTGACTTTAAAGACTCCTTCTCAAGACTCAGACTATATCAATGCAAATTTTATTAAGGTATGTATTTCAGTGGCGTTTTTTATAATCTTAACAGCTTCTTACATACCAGTTTTAGTACAGTTCAAATTGCCCAAGCGTGGTTTTAACAGCAAAAGGAACAAAGAGACAACCCTGCCGTCACACGTTCTTGTGCCTCCTCCATCCTTGTACGGACCTGGCAGGTCTGCTTAGTGTTATCATTGCCAAGACGCTTTTCTGTTTTGTTTCTTCTTCTCCACTGAAGGCCTATAGATACTCCTTGTTACAACTTCATCTTCTAAATGACCTCTTGAATTGAACAACACGAATGGGCGTTGTCACCCCCTGCTGTTGAACCATGTAGTTTGTTTCCATTTTCCTTGAAAGCAGTTATCACAGGAAATCTTTGTTCTTGTGAATAGTTTTTTAGGATAAATAAGTAGGGCTATATTTACTGGGAAATACCAATTTAAAATTATAGAGCATAACAGACTTTTAGAAATTGTTACTACTGTATCTTAAGTGATAATTCACATTGAGTTTAAATATAGTTGTTTTGTTTTGTTTTGTTGAGACAGGGTCTCATTATGTAGTTGAGGCTGGCCTTCAACTCAGTATGTAGTCCAGGATGGCCTTGACCTCCTGCCTTAGCAGTCCTCCCAAGTGCTTGGATTACAGCCATGCACTGCCATGCCTGGCTTTAAATACACTCTTTTGAAGATAAATTTGGTCACCCTTTGACCAAAGTAGGCAAGTTATTACACAGTTATTAATAGAAAATGACGTTGCAAAGTGCACTTGCTTGAGCTAAACAAAAGGCCCTAGTTTGTTCTGTAAGCTCTTTGATTGTTAATCAAATGATACAATACTATTATTTCAAGTTGTATTTGGTATTTAAGCATCACAAAAGTTTTTGACAATGTTGACAAAATTGTTGGGTATTAATAGTTCATGTGCTAAAGTCAGTATTCTCTTCACCAGTATTGAACAGTCATGGGTGCAAAAACTTTTTGTAGGTAGTTTATTGTTTTTTGTTTTTTTTTTTTTTTTTTTGCGGTACTGGGGATCGAACTCAGGACTCTGCGCTTGCTAGGCAGGCGCTTATTCCACTGAGCTATATCCCCAGCCCCAAGGTAGTTTATTGTAATTGCAGTAAAAGCCAAAATTAATAGGTGAAACAAAAACTACTAAATAAATAGGTAGTTCACTATTTTGTGTTGTCAACATTCACATACTTTTATAAGGACATGTATTAAAAGTTCTAGTTTTTAATTGTGCTTAATGACACTGATTCACTGTGTGACTCAGTTTCTGTACCAGTGTTTATTTTAGTGAACAGTCATGTTTGGTCTATTCTTGGGTTTGTTACTTAAAAGCTTCATAATAGGAGTTCAGTAAATTTAAAGTTGAATAGATAGATTATTAAAGGTAGCCATGGAAGAAAGTAGCTAAGAAGAAACTGTGAACTGATTAAAATACTCTTTTTAGAATTGGTGCATGCTTTTGTATGTCTCCTGTTAGCCTTGTTGACTAGGTATTGGGGCTTTTGTTTTTAATTCTTAGGTAAGAGTTTTTCGCTAGGATAAAGGTGTCCTTAAATAGGAATTTGTAAGCATGTCTCATAAACACACAAAAAAATAGTAAGTTACCAAAAGCTGAAGTGAATTGATGTATTTTTCCCACATTTTTATGTAGTGTGAGGAAAAATTATTTTAAAATGCTTTAGGTAGGCCAGGCATGGTGGCGCATGCCTGTAATCCCAGCACTGGGGAGGCTGAGGCAGGAGGATCGTTGTGAGTTCGAGGCCAACCTGGGCTACAAAGTGAGCGCGAGACCAGCCTGAACTGCATAGCGAGACCGACCCTGTCTCCAAAAGAGAGATAAACAAACAAATAAATAAATAAAATTTGAAATGTTGAAATTGAGATAACAAATACTTGTGGTAATCATTACAAATGTGGAATTTATTTTTCAACCATTTTAGGGTGTCTACGGGCCAAAAGCATATGTGGCGACTCAAGGACCTTTAGCAAATACAGTAATAGATTTTTGGAGGATGATATGGGAGTATAACGTTGTAGTAAGTACTTCACTTTCCATAACACATTGTGAGAAGTTTTCTGTAATGACATAGGGTGTTTTACTGACTAAGGAAGGAGAGGACGTGTTGGCCACAGTGCTATGTTTAATTACTGCTAAGGTGCACAGAGTAGACAAAACTGATTTGGATGTCATTAAATTCTGACAGACTAGTCTCAGTATTGGGAAAAGAGAGTGTAGTAGTAACTTAAACCTTGCCCTAAGTTGGTAACTGATGAGGCAGTCACCAAATAACTTTAAAAAGGCAGGAAATAATTAGTATTTTCACAGGTCAATGAAATGCTTACCAGTGCATTTACGTTCTTCACGTTTTTCTAATCATAGCGCCTTGTGAGTCTCCTGATAGCGAGCATGTAGCTATAAATCATTTGGTGCCATGTAGGAGAATGTGTGCGGCGGCCGCCCACCTCCTTGCTCCTGCCAGATCTCAGTTAGGAGCATATCACAGTGTGGGCAGTTCAGTCCCCTGCTCCCTGGGGTGAAGGGAAACAGTGCTCTGAGACTTGGAGGCAAGGAAGTGAGTAAGTTGCACACTGCGCATCGCCACCCTGTTCTGCTTTGTAGTCAGAGCATCTGCTTGCCGGTGGTGTTGGTTGTACGGAGGTGGAAAAACAGAAATAAGGAGCTCTTATTCCTCTGTTGGGGACAGTGCAGGAGGTTTCTTTCTGTGGAAATGTAGTGAGTCCAAAAATACAGTAATTCTAAAGATACAATCTATGTTTAAAGATAGTGTTAAATTTAATGCATTTAAATTTCAGACAGCATTACTAAATGTATTTTGCATAATCAACATTGACTAAAAAGCACTATTTAATTAGTAAATATCCTAAAGTGGAGTTTTACTATAATTTCAAAAGTGAGATTAAGGCATATTAATTAGACTCAAATTTATTGCCCTTATTTAAAAGGTATGCTTTTGATATTAAAACTACTTGTTCAGACAGGTCAGGTGTACTTTTCTGCAGGGTAAAAGTAGTTCTGAGGTTTCATATTTGATGATGGTTGCCTTGTGTTTGGGTGACACACGCTTTATTCTGCCCCTTCTCCGCCCTTCCAGATCATTGTGATGGCCTGCCGGGAGTTCGAGATGGGCAGGGTACGTACACCTAGTCGTAGTTTCTCATCTTTAAGTTAGATTAGCCTCTTTTATTTTCTTAGGGTAGCTAGCCTAAAGCCAAGTAATTAAAGTAGTTACTTTTTTGTGTTATGCTATTGCTTTTATGTGATACAAAGAATAAAATAATCTCTAAGCAAAAAATTTTCAAACATTTTCTAAGTGTATTTTATGATATAATTAAAATAATTTGGTATTGCTACTTAGTAGTCTTCAAATATTACAGATGCAGAGAAGTATTTTTAAAATAGGGATAAGGTTAAGTGAGAATGTGTTAAATACTATAATTGACTTTAATTATCAATTTATAGCTTGAATATTCTGATTGTATCCCTATGAAAATACCAATATCTTGTTTGTTTTTTCTGTCTTCAAAGCTTAGATAAGAAAATGAGAAAATTCCATACTTGATTTTTTTTTATCGATGGTGTAAGTTAATTTTAAAATATAGAAAGCATAGTGTCATTTCTGAAGTCTTCTTAGGAAATGCTGATACGTTTATTTAAAAGTAGGTATTTAGGTAAAACTTCAAATGTAGCCTTCTATAAACATAGCACACACATGTAAAGTGCAAATTATGTAGAAAGTTTTGTTTTATTTTATTTTATTTGAGGTTTTGTTGTAATAAAGTTGTTAGTAAACTAAATCATTTTTAAGAGGTAAAAATTCTTAAAGTTACATTTCAGTAAGGAATGTGTTAGAAAAAAGAAGTCACTACATATTATAGTTATGTGGAAGGTTATGTAAATCATTGGGAAACATTTTAACATAATTTCTATTACTTGTTCCTCCTGAACTACACTGTGTACCCGTTAATAGATAATTACTGGACAGAAATGAAGAGTCTGAAGTTAGGAAATAATACTTCAGTAATTAATTGAACAATAAAGACATTCAGATAGTACTGTTATTATTAATTGTTTGCATTATTAGGAAATTTAAATTTTACTCAGCTTATATTGTCTTAGGTTACTGTTAAGGTTTAGGGCTTTTTGTTTTCATTCTGTTAATGAGCTCATCATTTTTCACAGGTAACACTGTCTGATAAAAAATAAGTTATACTGAATATAGTTGCTTGAAGGAAAGGGTTTGATTTTTAGTGTTTTGTTAGTACCAGCTGGGAATCTCTTGTCTGAAGTGAGGTGTGGTGACACATGCCTGTGATACTTTGGGAGGCTGACGCAGGAGGATTGAAAGTTTGAGCCCAGCTTGAGCAATTTAATGATTGAACCAAGAACCTGTCTCAGAATTTATAAAGGGCTGGGATTTAGCCCAATGCAAAGGCCATGGGTTCAACTGCCACCTCCATCACAAAAGGAGAGGGGCACAGAGAGAGAGAGAGAGGTATCGATCCCCCTCTTGTCTGAACTGTTTGGAACCAAAAATGTTAGAATTTGGAGTTTTCGGGTATTGAAATAATTGCCTAAACTTGGTCAGTTGAGCAGCCTACAAAATCTGAAACTCTTGAGCACCAGCTCAAAAATCTTTGGCTTTTAGAGCATTTCTGGTTTCAGACTTTTAGATTAGCAGTTCTTAGCCTGTACTAGATTTTAAGTAAAGACTTACAATTTATTAGATGATCTTGACCTTGAATGTGACCTAACGAAAAGAGCAAGAGATGAGGACCCGGGGAAATCTACTCTTCCTGAGCACTTTGACCACGCTATGGTTTGCTGTCACAGGCTCAGGGTCCTGTCTCTACATGGATATGTACCATGCACAATGGCTGGTTTTACATCTGTGATACTTGGCACATAACTTTGGTATCAAGTATCACTAATTTTATACCAGCAGTATAACTCTTCATACAGCTTTCTATTCCTGCCTCACATAATCTCCCACAACTTGTTTTCTGTTTGACTCAAAGGATTAAAACTTTACCAAATAGAGGAGCAAAGTATAAAAATCAAAGACTAAACAATCCTCTAAATAGTTTATTTTTTTTAAACTAGTAGGAAATGAGTTTGGGGAGGTAGTCTGTGACTTCATTAAGTGTCTAGAATATTAGTGTCTAGTTTATTGCCCTGTATATAAAATAGTCAATTTACAGTTCATTCAGTTCATAAGTGCAATGACTCCACTTACTATTGAAGAACTATGAGAATTTAATTTGAAACTCATGCTGGGTATGGTGGCCCATGCCCATAATCCCAGCACTCAGGAGGCTGAGGTGGGAGAATCGTTGTGCATTTGAGGCCATCCAGGGCTACACAGTGAGTTCAAGGCCAGCCTGAACTACATGGTGAAACCCTGTCTCCAAAACACAGAAAGAAAAAAAGAAAAAGAAAAAAATTCATGAACTGAGATTAGGAGGAAGAATTTCTACTGTGGTGGTTTAATGGGATGACTAGATAACAATAATGTACTATATATTTCGGAAAGCTAGAAGAAAAGATTTTAGAATTTTTTAATCATAAAAATGATCGATGAGTCAATGGGTATATTTAACCTCACTTAAACATTACTCGTATACATATATTAAAGCATCTTGTTACCCCATAACATGTACAAGTATGTTTTTATTTATCAATTAAGTTTAAAAATTCATGAACTGATGTAGTTTCTATTGCTAGAGTGTATATTTTAAGCTAGATGGTAAATTATAAGCTTTTATTTTATTAGATCGTCATAAAAATTGCATCATTTCCTATAATCGGAAATCATATGCTGTGCTTTTATCAAGTTAGGCTTTTTCTTCGCTTACTTAGAAATCAAGGGGCTTAGTGTCAGAAACCACTGAAAACTGCACACTGGGCTGTTCCTGGGCCAATTTGGAAAGGAGGAGAACTGCTTCTACTTCTAAACTCAGATAAAATTGGTTGGCTAAAATAATACTTTGTGCTTATTTAGGTCAGATTTGTTATGTCAGTAGAACATTTGAAATACACTCTTAATTAGTACATGAAATAATCCTGTAAAATGCAGATTATTGTTCCTTTTTTATTAGTATTTTGGAGACATCTCTCTATGCAATTCAGGCTGGCCTTGAGCTCACTGGTAGCCTGTGCAAACTTCAAACCCCGAGATCCTCCTGCGTCAGCCTTCCTGAGTATTGGGATTATAGGCGTGTGCCACCATGCTTGGCTTTATTGTTCCTATTTTTATAGATAAAGAATTAGCAATCAGTTAAACAGTGAAACTTGTACTTGGAGAATTGTTCTGATATCAAGCAAGATACTCTCTTTCCACTGTGTCCTGGAATTTACATTCCATGGGAATTTAGCCAGGGCCCTAGAGATTGTCACATTAGAGTATTAAAACTGGTGCTGGACCCTTGTCATCTAAATGGACCTCCATGTGCTGGATACTTGTCGAAAGCACTTTTTCTTTTCTAAAGGGAGAAATCTGGTGTACTCCATTAACAAAGTGGGTAGTGGCAAACAGTTCACACATGGTTACTAGTTAAATTTTCATAACCAACCTTGGTGAGGATATGATGGCTTAGCTTTAATGATATTGAGATGTGGCTCTTCTCTGCTAGCTCCTTGCCTACTAATCTCAGTAAAACACAAAATTTTACTTTTTTTTTTGACAACAGAAAAAATGTGAACGCTATTGGCCTTTATATGGGGAAGACCCTATAACATTTGCACCGTTTAAAATTTCTTGTGTAAGTACCTATTGTTATTACATTGCATAAAAATTACATTGCAATGTGGTACAAACCTAAGTGGCTTACAGTTCTATATAAACCTACATTAACTTATAATAAATAGTAATGTTTATTTATTTACTTTTAAATTTAAATGCTTTAGGACTTTAAATAAATGCATAACTTCACTGTATTGTACATCGATTTTGTGTTAGCCTTTGATGGTAATTATGCATATATGAGTAAACAGTAACTATGTACTTTGAATGATTTATTTGGAAATTGGTATATTTACTTTTAATCAGAAAAATGAGGAAGACCTTATGACTAAAGCATAGCATGTGATGTTAACTATTCAGACCTGTTATCTTCTCCCAAGTTGTTACAATTATGTAAAAATTTTACTTCTTGGATGTAAGTATTGATCCATCATGGAAGATAATTTGATAATGGAACTTAAAATGTACATCTTACACTTTTAATGATCTCCGGAAATGAATTCAAGCCCAAAAATTTATGCGGGAGAGATCAAAGAAAATGAATTTAAAAACAAGAAAGAAAGGGGGAAAACAGGATAAGAGGACAGAGAAAAGTAAAATCCTAGTGAGCTGAGCATTGGGATAATTTTCTTCAGGTGCCTAAAGACCTAGACAAAATAATACTTTATTTTTTCAACTAAAAGACCATGCTTAAGCACCTGTGAAAATGAAATTATTTCCCTGCATTGATGAGGACTTTTCAGAGAAATAGAACCAGTAAGATAGGTGTGTAGGGGCAGTGGAAGAATGGGTGTGTGCAAGGAGTTTTATTTTCAGGAATGGGCTCATGAAATTAAGGAGGCCGGCAAGCCCAGACCCCGGTGGGTTAGGGCCTAGGGCGATGCTGCCACCACAGTCCAAGGCCAGAAGCCGGTAGGCCCAGGGAGCTGATGCTCCCTCCACGGCGGCAGGTGCAGAACTGGGAAGTGCTGACGCTGTGGATGGACAGGGGCGCTGGGTAATCTCTTGCTTTCGGAGGCTGGGCCTTTGGTTTACTCAGACCTGCAGGTGATGGGACGTGGCCTGTCATCCTTGTGAGGGACACTCCCTGTCAAGTCACCTAAAAAGCGCCTTCATAGAAGTACCCAGAATAACGTGCTCCTCAGGCTCTCTGTAGTCTGGCCAACCTGATGCACAAAGTTAACTGTTAACATTTTCTGTCCCAGAATTGCTTTTGTCTTTCTCGTCCATAGTTAAACAGAAGATATTTTCTGTTTCTTTACTTGTCATCAGTGGATTCCAACGTATTTTTATTTCAAAGCTGAATTCCTCTGATGTGGATACATACCTAAAGTTTAGTGCTTCCTATGTTGATGTAGAAAAGAATTCAAGCTGTATTAGGCTGTCCACTTTATAAATGCAATGTGATTTTTTTTTAATGTTAAAACTAAAATCAACTTGAACTTCCTGGGTTTAGTATGCAGTAAATACGCAGGGGTTCTGGTTAGAATGTGTTCATTGTGATATTTGGTGGGTTAAGTTGGAGAAAAGGTTTATTTGGTGACCTCTCACAGTGAGCTACATTCCCAGGAGCTCCTACCAACCCTGTTCTTGTTTTTTTTTTTTTTTTTTTTTTTTTGCGGTTCTGGGGATGGAACTCAGGACCCTGCGCTTGCTAGGCAAGCGCTTATTCCACTGAGCTGTATCCCCAGCCCCTTCCTGTTCTTGTTGTACTGGGGATTGAACCGAGGTGCTCTACCACTGAGGCAAGCACTCAACCCCTGGACTGTATACCTGCTTATAAAGAAGGGATTTTAAAGTTTAGTGTTACATTATGGACTTTTAAGTATTTTTTGATATGTGTATGTTTTTTGTTTTAATGTTTTCACTTACATTTTTGGTCTTTAGGAAGATGAACAAGCAAGAACAGACTACTTCATTAGGACACTGTTGCTTGAATTTCAAAATGTAAGTACTTTTATTAGACACTCTAGGAATAGTTTTCAAAGAGAATATGTACAAATAATATTCTTCTATAGTTTAGGAAATTTGTGCATGGTTTTGGTTAGATAAAATAATGAAGAAATTCAGAGTATAATGTTTTATTTAGTATATGAGCCTTATGCTTATTGAATTACACAATAATAAATTATAACTTATATTTAAAGAAACTTTCCCTGAGTTAAATTTGTTACATTTGGTATAATCATGCTTTCTTGCTACAAATTGTTCTCTTCTGTTGCAGCAAGCAGATTTTTTGTAGTATCTACATAATTATTATCCACATTTACTAGTTTATAATAGCTTAGGATAAAAAACAGGTCACCTTCAGAGCCAAATCTTCATTCAGATATGTATTATATTTACGTGTGGTTGACTTCAGTGTTTCAGAGTTACTAAAAAGTGATAATTTCTCTAGGGTCGAACGAAGGAAAAACCTGTTGGTCATTGGGAAAATGCCTGCCAGCCGTCTCATCTCTGTTTTTAGTATCTTAACTTTTGGATCATTATAAGTAGCATCCTGAAATACGCCTTAAGAAACCTTCTCCCTTCCTGTTCATTAGTGAACAGTTGCAATACTTGCAGCTGAGTGAGTTAGTGTGCTCTGGTTGCTTTTTTCTGTCCCTGAGTACCTTACTGAAGTGTGATCCATTGGGCAAATCAGCAGTAGGACAGCTGCTCCCCTGCATCCCATAGTGGGCTGTGCAGAGGCTTTGAGACATGAAGTAGCCACCTACAGTACTCAGTAAATGGCTTACATAGAATTTGCATAGTTTGACCCAGATTCTAAGCCCAGTTGTTTCTGTTAACTCCTAGAATAACAGTTCTCAAAACATTTTATGACATCATTTTGTGACTCCTTTACTCTTAAACATTATTGATGCTCTCAGAGTTTTTATTTATGTGGGTTATATCTTTTAAGATTTATTATAATTGCAATTAAATTTGAGAAAAGCTTTAAAGACAAGAATATACCAGCATATCTTCTACTAACCTGTTAAAGGGAAAGGCAAATAGCACCTTAGTGTTATTACAAAAATAGTTTAAAACTCAAATTTCCCCACTCTCACCCCAGAGTGTTGCGAAGTCACAGGGAGATACACAGACCATAGTTTGAGAACTGATCTATATTACTTAATAAGACAAGTGGGTTGAGGTTGGATACATTGGTTTTTGGGTTCTTTTTTAGTTTAATATTGTCTTGGCCTGTGTAAGAGTGTGGGTTAGTTAGTGTACATAGTGTTACAGTAATAGGAACATTCAGGAGGGAGGGCCACCTGGGTTGGACCCCACATTTGTCATCTCCTCTGGCACTTTATGCAGGTTAGTTAATATTTCTGTCTGAATTTCCTCATCAATATGACCTTCCTCCGGCAGAGTGAAATAAACAGATATGGAGCCATTGGCATCAATTATTAGCATGTGATAAGCAATTGAAAAATACAAGCTGTTATTAACTTGCATTTTTTTTTAAGACAATGCTGAACACCTCACAAATACCTTGCAAATGACAACTGAATAAAACGTTTTTAAATTTACAAATGTAGCCAGGTGTGGTGGCATGTGCCTGTAATTCCAGTATTCAGGAGGCTGAAGCAGGAAGATCACTGTGAGTTCAAGGCCAGCCTGAACTGCACAGCGAGACCCTGCCTCAAAAAAAAAATTCACAAGTGGTGTGTTCACGGTTACTGATTTTCTACTTTTTGTGAAGGAATCTCGTAGGCTGTATCAGTTTCATTATGTGAACTGGCCTGACCATGATGTCCCGTCATCATTTGATTCCATCCTGGATATGATAAGCTTAATGAGGAAGTACCAAGAGCATGAAGATGTGCCAATTTGTATTCACTGCAGGTACGAAAGTTTTCCACGTGTTTGGATTCAGTACTTAAAGTATGATGTAAATTCAGTAAGTTTTTATTTCTGCCTTAATATGATGGGAATAATCCTAAACTTCTCCTAGCCTTATTACACTCCATTTAAAACTACAGCCTTAAATTGATGTCATCTAATCTGATCGACAGACTGTGTAAACTTGCCATTAGAACAGCACTTACTTCAAAAGGCTCCTCTCGCGGTAGGAAGCTGGAGCTGTGCTGTCCTGTACCACTTATGCCTCACTCTTCGCTCTGCTGGTCAGTGTTAGTGTAGTAGTATTCTTTGTATTAATCACAAGCAAAAACAGACACTTTTATGTGGATGGAGATCTTAAGAGTTAAACATTACTTTATCAACAAAATTAACTGTTTTTTCCTAACGGGATTAAAGCTTGCATTAAAAATAAAAGGAAATTATTAATTTTTCAACTCAGTTTCCCAGATAAAATGATGAGGCAATTTTTTATGACATTGGCATTATATCATTGGTGTCAGTTTTTTAAAGACATTTAGATGTATATTCTGATCTAAGACACCCCCTGGCTGTAAGACACGCTGTTAACTTTATGTACATTAAAATGAGAAATTACTGCTGTTTTCAAGGGAAAGAGATGGTTTGACAAGTCCTTGATGTAAGATGTATTATTTTCAGAGCTGTTGCAATGCAGATTAAAAAGTGTGTTTTAGACCTGATGAAGAACTCAAATGCTGTTTCCATTCCCAAAAACATCAGGTTCCATGTTTGCAGCATTGCCTGTCATATCATGAAATTGTATTTCATGGCTACTGAAATCTAGATAGAGCAGGAACCTATCATTCTTACAGCAAGGTAATATAAACTGCTGATACACGTTTACTAAGATACTACTGAATTATGCTTTATAGCAAGATTTTTTTAAGGATTACCTGAGGCTGGATGATTACTGGCTTCCTTGTTTAAAGCATTTATATACCTATCTGTCTGTCTGTCTATCTATATAAATCATTTCAGTGATTCAGTTAATGTTTGAAGTTCTGTTCTTTGCAGATTTAGTTACTTGTAAGCAATTATGTAAACTGCCTTTGGCTTTTGGGAATATGAATCTGAGACTCTTTATTGGGGGGTGCTATAGCTAATTTTATAAGCCTGTAGCAGAGTAGAGGTTAATTCTGTGTTTTATCTAAAATAAAACAGTCTTAAGATCACCAACTGTTCTTAATTATTTTGGATTATTTCTGCTCTCTGGTTATTTTTCTAATATATAAGCCACTTGATCCTGCTTGTAATGAAAGGGAAGCAAGCATTCTGCTCCCTGGCCTTTCCCAAGGTCAGGGAGACTGAGAATGGGTGTTCGGCTGATCAGCCACAGAACCTGTATGGTCTTGGCTCTCTGAGCAGTGCCGCTCCTTTACTCCGTCGTACCCAACAAGCTCTCTACTCCGATGGCCTTCTGAGTCGCGCCCTCATTTGGAGGGCGCTTTTTCCTCAAGGAACTCCGTAAGAAATGAGGCAAAACTACACTAAACAAAAATACAGGAGCCAATTTGACTTCACTTTTTTAGAAGCCAAATTTATTATGACTTCGGGAATGTAAGGAAATACCCAAGATTGAGTTAGTCATGAAAATCCTCGATGTTTGCAGTAGCTTCGGAAGGCTTGCATCATTATAATGTAGGGTATTTTAAAACCTAATTTTTGGAATTTTATTAGGTGTCTCAGTGTACGGTTTGCTAAATAGTCAAAGCTACCTGAATCCTGAGGCAGTTTTCTAGTCTTAAATTTTTAATTTATATTAGTTTCTTCTAAAGACCTTACAATCATTGTACTTAGTCCATAAAACTTTCATGAGTTTATCTCAAGTTATTTGTACCTAGCTTCACATTTGTTAAAAAAACTAAGTGAAAATGTTTAGACTGACAAATTTACTGATTATTTAAATGATCGAAATTTTTGGTGCGGGGGGAGGCTGGGAATTGAACTCAAAATGTTGCACTTGCCAGGCAGGCACTGTACTGCTGAGCTGTATCCCTGGCCCCTACAGTTTTTCTTTAAATAGACAAGTAGCTCCAACTTACAATCCTCCTGCATCAGCCCCCCAAAGTGCTAGTATATCAGGCGTGCACCATGCCTGGTTAATAGGGCTGCATTTTATTTGTGGCCTAGGAAATTGACTTGCTGGTAGAGATCTGGGAATTAGCCAACAACCTGGTCAATTAAAATGAATTTTTCCATAATTAATCCGGTAAACAGTTAAATAAGTTAACTTGTTAGAGAGGAAACGATGTTATTGTAGAAAATACATTGCTTTGTATTGACTTCTCTTTACAAGTCAGTTTTATTTCCTGATACTACTTTCTAGCACTGGTGTTTAGTCAGTGAGTATAGTTCATAAGTCCATTTCAGTAGGAACATTTTATATTTTTAAAAATGTATTTAGAATATTTTTAATAGTCTGTTAACAACAACTGCATAGAAAACACATCGACAAAAAAGAAAAAGGAAATTATTTTTCCACTAGTGATGACCACTGTTAAAGTTTTGGATTGTCCCTTTTCATTGTACAGATAGTGTGTACTATATTTTTAAGAGTATTCCTGCATTTTCTATAGTATGACTGCACTGCTTTATATTTAACTTGCATTTGCTTCTGATTTAGGCTGGTTTAAACAGCAGTTTATATGCTCACTGTCTAACCTTTTGTCTGACTGATGTAATATTTACCATTAAGAGCTTTTAAAAATCATACTAATACTAGGTTGCTTATAAACATTGCTTGTCAGAATTACTAGGTTACATGTTTAAGAAACTACTGATAGTAAGAAAAATTTCAAAATACACCCTAAAATACAACTTCTGCCTAAAAATAATTCTGATGATTCCTGGCACCTTTTCATTGCTCACTGAAGCCACACCAGCACCTCTGCTCCCGGTGCAGCACTGGTGCTGCCCGCCACGCCTGGGCTCTGGATCCACACCCTCACCCCTGCCGCGGGGGAAGGTGCTGGTGGTATCCTGGCCTGCTCCAGAGCACTAGTCGCCCCAAGCAGAGAATGAGTGTCTCTGGAGGATCCTTTTAGCTCCACAGTTTTCTGAGGTAGAATTAGACTTCCAAAGTAAAGCCTCAAAATAATTCTGTGAATCACTTGTAGACGTTTCTTGAATTAAATTTTTAAAAGATAGAAACACTAATGTTAACGATGATGTCGTGCATGTATTTTATGTTATAATTTGTTTATTAAATGAATAGAATATTTGTTTCTTAAATTATCTTTCAAGCCAGGCATGATGGTGCACATCTGTAGTACCAGCACTCAGAAAGCTGAGGCAGGAGGATCAGTGAGTTCGAGGCCAGCATGGGCTACATAGTGAGTTCAAAGCCAGCCTGAACTGCATAGCCAGACCCTGTCTCTTAAATACATGCATACATAAACAAATAAATATATTTTCGTACTGAATGTTAATATGTCCGTCCATGTTTATTTTTTTGTCATAAAAATCAAATTGTTCTTTCAAACTTTATACCCTTAGTGCAGGCTGTGGAAGAACAGGTGCCATTTGTGCGATCGATTATACCTGGAATTTACTAAAAGCTGGGGTAAGAATAATTTTCGTGTAGAATTATGTCCAGCTGATCTGTTAGAATTTCAAACTTAATTGCACAGAAAGATAGTGTGCCTTTCGCATTACATGTTACTTTTTCAGAATTAGTTCTACTATAAAAAGAGTAAGGATTTGAAAAGGTAGCTGGGCGTGGTGGCGCGCGCCTGTAATCCCAGCACTCGGGAGGCTGAGGCAGGAGGATTGTTTCAAGTTCAAGGCCAGCCTGGGCTACATAGAGTTCAAGACCAGCCTGAACTATGTAGGAAGACCCTGTCTCCAATATAGGTATAATAAGTGCAGTGCATTTCCTTGAGTTGACATATTGGACAAGTGCTGTTCTGGGGGAACGAGAGCCTGACTTAGGGATGTGAACTTAAACCTCTCATAATTACTCTTGGTTTAAGTGTACCATGTTCACTAGCTATTTACTCCCACTGGAGAAGCTATAGTGCAGGGGTCACAAATGCCAACTGGAGCCAAACTGCACAGATTAAAGTTCTACCTCCATCATTTTACCACCTGTAGGACTTCAGTTTGTTATTAGCTTGCGTTACTGTTACTGTTAGGGTTGTTGTTTCTACCACCAGTGTTTCCAGTAAATTGTGTTTGATTTGGTGGAAGACACAAAGATAAGTAGGCACAGTGCTCGTCCTATTACAGATTTGAGAAACACAGTTTTCTTCATTGTATGTGTATTTGGTTTTCTTGTTAACTCCATAAAGCGTTACTTTTCTATGCATTATGGACCTACTTATAATGCCTCATAGATTCATAGTTTCTCTGTCAGTCCGTGTTTTGCAGAAATAAGGTCAGTGCTGTGTTTAGTTTACCTCACCCTTTTCTCTTCCCCATCGCTCTCTGCTTGCCAGCCATCTGTTCCACCCCCTGGGGAATATTTGTTTTAAATAGAGGCCTAAAAAGTGCCCTGAGCTTAAATTTTTCTGTTGTATCATTCAAAATCTTACAATTTCATGAAAATTTTTCAGTGAAAATTTTAATAAAGATTTTGCCACTGATTTAAAAAAATTTTGTCACTGTAACATAAAAATCAAAGATTAAAACTGGTATGGGAAGAGGCATTTCAATGAATGTAACCCAACAAAATTTCAAGTTTCTTCAGAATTTTCAAATGTTGAGAACATTTCAGAAGTTGTGCATTTTGATCATAGTCCCTGTTTGATTGAATTTGTCTTTAACTTTAATATAACCTCACTCCTTAGGTCTGAGCTAATGGGAAACCCCCTCGATGTGTATAAAGACTTCAAAGCAGTAAACTTGCAAATCATTTTCAACTCCTCTCATCATTCCAAACTACTCTTTTCACCAAGTTCCAGTAGTTCTCCTTCAGTAAACCTCAACCAGCTTCTCCTGTTTAGTTTCATCATTTTGATAGAAAAATTAGCAGTGTATCAAGTACTGTCACGGCAAGATTGTCTGTTGCTATAGTCACAGTTCCAAACGGGCAGGAATTGTCTAGGTTGTTTCTCACGGGTTCCCTGGAGGTGAAGCTGTGGTGTCTGTATTCTTACCTAGCTCCTGTAGTGGTTCACGACAGAGCCAGGCCAGGCGATGCTGGCCTGGAGAGGAAGTCAAACCTCCCTTACATTTCCACTGTGATCCCAGATACTTTTTGTCTTCTGCCCTTCCCCTTCCCATCATGTTACCCACAGGAAGTTCTCAACCCCCCAGATAAGCTGTACACTAGTCTGCCGAGCATGTGTGTGTTTCTGTTTGTCACACACCTGGCTTCCCAGCTCCCCAGCTGAGGGTCACGTTGGCTTTGTGTCCACAGTGTGCTGCACACAGTGCCTGATACATGGCAGATGGTGCAGTAGGTGTTTGCAGGTGTCTAGCACATAGTGGAGGTCTGTGTGACAAGTTGATGAGTACTTTGCTGTTTGCTTGACGTTGTCCAAAACTGATGTGTCTATACTAAATTCTTTGTTCTAGAAAATACCAGAGGAATTTAATGTATTTAATTTAATACAAGAAATGAGAACACAAAGGCATTCTGCAGTTCAAACAAAGGTATAGTTATTTATTTCACTTTATGAGTGATGTTTGTGTATCAAATACTTTCTTCTTTATTTAAATCTTTCCCATTTGTCGTTTATTTTCATAATAGGAGCAATATGAACTTGTTCATAGAGCTATTGCACAGCTGTTTGAAAAACAACTACAATTGTATGAAATTCATGGAACTCAGAAGATCACTGGTGAAGGGGTAGGTTTTCTAGACTTGTGAATTTTAGCATCATTTTACTTTTGAGCAAGATGTGGTGTTTAGCTTAATTGTTAAATTGTTTAAACATGAGACTATCCATATCAGCTACTATTTTTATCTGACCTGTATTAACTCACTTCTTCCAGTTTCTGTCTCTAGTGTGATGGATTTTTAATGATTCCAATACAAATTAAATAACGTAAATGAGGCAAGAGAAAAGGTGCAAGATAAGTATGTGTCTCACTAAGAAAGATCTTAGGTGAAAAGTCATAATTGATTATTGTTTTAAATATAAATCACTTATTACACATTATACTGTAGTCTCTTCTCCCCTTACCTAATTAATTGTAAGTTGATTCTGTGTGAATTTTATTTTGTTCTTGGCATGAAATTTATAACCGTTTGTGTATATGCTGTGCTTTTCTACTAAGCAGAATTATGAGGCTACCATTGAGTCCCTTTTTTGGTATGTTATAATCTGGTAGCGTTTTAGCCTTAAGTATTATTGGCTATTCAAAATTGTAATCTGGTAACATTACATTTCTTTCACTTTTCTATTAGGTTCTTACTTTGTTTTATGTTTAATCACCTTGTTCTTAAAGATGATTAACTATATTCTTGGTAGAATTTTCTTAAATCTTTGTCTTGAACTTACTGAGTTGCAGAATTTTATAACCTTTGATTTCCTTTTCCCCATGAAATGATTTTGTCTGTATCCCAGAATATTTGTTTAAAATATCTTCACTTGCTAAATGACAGATTTGTTACCAAACTGTGGTCTCATACATTGTAGTCTAATACTGAGCCATGAAGGATTAATTTCAAATTAAGGTTCTTAAATTTTAGAATATCGCTCATTTTTTATTTATTCATTATTTTTACAGTACAAGGGATTGAGCCCAGGGCTTACATACTGAGCTACATCTCAGGGTCTTGCTAAGTTGCCCATGCTGGGCTCCAATTTGGAATCCTTCTTCCTCAGCCTCCTGGTGTGCTGAGATGATGTGTGGGCCACCATGCCTGGCTAGAACTATAGCTGTTTTAAATAATTCTCTGTTTTCCTTATATATTTCTCTATATACCTATATACAATCACTACTAATATTTTAAAATATAAAAAGTTCCTCCCTTGCAATGTGCAGTTTCACCTAAAGCTCTCACTCTGTTTGAACACCCTCGAGGGGCGCGTGATAACGCGTGATAAGCACCACATTGCTCTCTCACCTTTGGTTGCCTTTCACTTGGTCTTTATTAGGTTTCACTGCATTGATTCTTTTTTTTTTTTAATTAAATTATAAGCCCCATACTAGGTTTATAATTTTGGCAATAAAGTTTCTGTCAAGTGGGTCAGAGATTCACAGATAACTTGAGGAATACAAGAAAAATGTTGTACCACACCCAGTAGCAACTGAGTGGTTCCTTCAAACTTTTTTTTTGCCTGGCAGTAAACACACACTTCCTTGATATCTGTACCGATCATGCGTCACCTAATGATGCAGATATGTTCTGTTAAACACAGGATTAGTATGTCACAAAGGGTTGTACATAGTCCAAGTGCCTGTGTATCTCTCGGCAGTGTAACTTACTGTGTGTGTGTGTGCGTGCATGTGCGAGTGTATCCATGGGTGGATTCTGTGTTAGCTCTCTAGTGCTGTGACAGAATACCCGAATAACTTAAAAGGAGGAAAAACTAATTTTGATCCACCATTTTTTTTTGACCCTTGCTGGCTCCGTGGTTTGTAGGCCTGTTTGTGAGGCAGCATCCCTGTTGAAGGGAGTGGCGGAATGGAGCTGCTCTGGAGAGGCGCAGGGAACAGATTAGGAAGGTCTGGGCCAGACCCACTTCCTCCCACGAGGTCCCCCTCGTATTTTCCCCTCCCTGTATTCAGTTATGGGTCCATTTGGTGTGTTGATCAGTGCCTTGATGCCATCAGGACTGTCATGAGCCAACTGTTCCCCAAGAGCCCTGCCTCTGAATAGTGTTTGGGGGCCAATTGAGATAAAAATTACAGCAAATTGATTTAAAAGTGGACAGGTAAATGGATAAAAGGAAAAGAGATTATTCTTGGTAACATTTTTCTCTTAAGATTCTTATTTTCTACATGGTGTATGTAGTTGAGTATCATAAATCCCAGTTAGAGAAAGTGTAGAACAAACAGGGAGAGTCGGCGGTGTGTGACTGAGTAAAGCATTTGAGAACATGTATCACTGTTTTGAGGGTCTGCTGTGAGAAACGATTATAAACCACTGCTTGTTGTTTGCCTCACAACTTAATTCGCTGGGCAAAAATTTAAGTGTGCTTTGTTCTAGAATTGTTTTTGTAGGGATTATTTGTAATGTTAATTGGTAATACAAGACTCTAAGAAAAGCAGTGTTCATTAGTAGCTACCCTAGCAATGACTTCCAGAGTAAGAGATCTGGGTCTTGTGTCACACTAATTGGGATTTAGAAACATCCGTTAAGCAAACATGTACAGAGTGCACAGATGCCTTTTTATCTTCTATATAAAGTATGCCAGTGTCACTACCGTCGACCCCAGGGTTTTCAGTTCTAGAAGGGTCAGAGCAGTACAGTTGCCTAATATGATGGTCTTTCTGTTGCGGTGGTTTCCCTTTTTAGGTGTATTGGATTCTGAATATTTTTCTCTCAAGTATAAGGTTTCTTACTTTTGCTCTGCAGCTGATAACATGTCCTTAAATACTTGATAAGTGGACGCTGGCCCTTTTTTCTTTTGTGGCCTTCTATGTAGCTGTCCTATGTGGAAAATACTGGTATACAAAACAACTTTAGCAAGTTCTGCTTGAAATGTGAATACATGAGAACCTTGTATCCAAGGGATTATTTCATTCCGTAAAAGCCCTTTCTGGTTTGAAAGTTAGTGATTCCTTCTGCTGGTACTAAAAGCAATCCAAGTGATTGGTATACCTGCAGGCAAGAACTGGGTGAATACTGGAAGCTCGGTCTGTCTAGCTGCCAGGTTTTCTGCCAAGGTGCAACTCTGCATAGCCACGCTGACTCCTGCGTCGGATGCTTCTGTAAGCTCAGTCTGCTTATCTCCTCAAGTGCCTCCCCTCTACCCTGACACCTCAACCAGAGGGGTTCTGGGTGACACCTTCCCGCTGTCACGGGAAGCCTCTGCCTGCAGGTGTCCTCCGTTCTCTTCACCCTCCTCCCAGCCCTTCGCAATTTTTTTCTGTCAAATCACACGTCCCTCAGTGCGGACCCACACCGCACATTGATACTCTCGGTTGATACTAACGTCCCTCTTCTGACTGGGGATCTCTGACTGTTTACCTTTTCACGTCCTGGGGAGTGAGACAGGCTCCCGGGGCCTCCTGAGGTGGGGCTCCGTGTCCCTGTGTTGTCCGCTGCTGACTCTGCTCAGTGCACGTCACAGCTGGAGTCCAGCGTGTTCTGAAAACTTATTGATTCATTTGGCAACAGCTAATGCGACATGGCATGAGGCTATTTATGTTGTACTAAAATTGACTTGTTGTGTTGCTTAGGAACAGTGCAGGAAAAGCAGTTTTATGTAGGTTACTTTGAATTTTTATTTAACCTACTTGGTGGGAGTTTTTATAGATTTTGGTGTAAATATTAGTGTTATGCGACTGTTATTTTCTGTTGAATGGAATAATTGAATCAGTAATATGTCAGACATTTATGATGCCAAAAAATTACGTGATCAACTCTCAGGAGTATGAACCCCTGCGGTATTAAAGTAGGCGGCTTTAAGGATGAAAGTTTCACCAGGCATGGTGGCCCACCGGTGGAGTCCCCGGAGTCTGAGAGGCTGAGGCAGGAGGGCTGCAGGTTTGAGCCCAGCCTGGGTAACTTGGCGGGGATTTTGTTGTTGTTGTTTTTAATGGTAGTAAAATGGTGCCATATTTAAATGGTACTGCATTGTTTTCAATGCAGTGGGCACTGAGCTACATTCCTAGCTTGTTTTTTTTTTTTTTTTTTTTTTTTTGCGGTACTGGGGATCAAACTCAGGACCCTACGCTTGCTAGGCAAGTGCTTATTCCACTGAGCTATATCCCCAGCCCCTCCTAGCTTGTTTTTAAGACAGGTTCTAGCTCAGTTACGCAGGGTGGCTGCATCAGTCAGGGTTTTACTAGAGAAATACAACACAGGATATGCAGATGTATAAGAAATTACAAGACCAGCTCACGACAGTCAGCCACAGATTTGGATAAGGAAGCATGCAGAAAGTGTCTGTACCCTGGAAAGCAAAGGAGTCCAAGGTCTACAGCACTCTGCAGTATCCGTGCAAGCCCATACCAGGAGTCCAGAGGGTCTGCAGTGGAGGGCTAAAGAGTGCACCCTAAAAGCCGAAGAGTCTTCGCTAAACGCTAGGAGACAGCATCCAAGCTGAAGGCGGAGTGGAGCTGCTCTGAAGAACAAAAGCAGATCCACCCTTCCTCGTTGCCCCTTACAGATCCAGAATACCGAGAGTGGCTGAGCTGACTTGCTTAAGCTTCTCCTAGCTTCTCGGT
The DNA here is from genome assembly GCA_004027595.1 of Dinomys branickii. Classification (NCBI taxonomy): domain Eukaryota; kingdom Metazoa; phylum Chordata; class Mammalia; order Rodentia; family Dinomyidae; genus Dinomys; species Dinomys branickii. Next base: position 70,281 of record PVLD010000617.1, on the reverse strand, counting down.
GACACAGTCCGTCAGCTGTCACAGTGGCCTGGACTTGGGACCTGCCTGCCTTGGCCTTCTCAGTAGTTGAGATTATAGGCGTATGTTGCTCGCCCCCTTCTAACAGAGCTTTTAAGAAGTCAAATTTTGCCAGTGTCTGCAAGCACATGATCCCAGAACTATACATGGTTGTGGCAGGAGAGTAAGAAGTTCAATCTCAGCCTAAGCAATTTAGCTTCTTAGTGAGACCCTGTCTCAAAAGTTAAAAAAGCAGCTGCAACATAGCTTGGTGCAAAGGCCCTAGATTTGATCCCTGGTGCCTTTCCCCTGCCCCAATACAAAAGGGCACACTATTCTGGTCGGGTAGTGGTGTCGGCTACTTCCATTAGTGTGGCAAGGGACTCTGAATGTTCTGGGAAGTTGTGATGTCTTTCTTTTAGTGGGAAATACTTGAGTAACCTTAAGATAAAGAAGCTACCATGACAAACATGGTAGAAATGGTTGTTCTTTGTTTTGTTTTGAGACAAGATCTTGCTGTGCTGCCTAGGCTGGCCTCTCAGACTACTGGACTTAAGCAGTCCTCCTGCTTCAGCCTCCCAAGTAGTTGGTATTGTAAATATTTTGCTACTAGTAATAAATGCCTTCTGATACAAACAAAACAACTTCAGAGTTCCTTATTGACAGTATAGGTACATAGCTTTTAAATATTATCTAAGATATAAGTAAGGGTGAAAATCTCACCATCTTCTGATCCTCAAATAAAGTAGCCTAGGTAGGCAACTGAGGGACTTCCTAAGAATGAAGTAACTCAGGAAAGCCTTTTATAAGCATTTCACAGCTCTTCTCTTCACAGCTCTAATTCTTTAAGGTTCTTTAGTGGGGTGGACTCTGGATCACGAGGGGTAAGGATGTCCTTGGTCGGAGGACCCATAAGAATCACAGCTGTCCCAGGACGGGCTGCTTTGGGAGAGGGGGTCTGTGTAATTAGAAATATAAGAACTGTGTTCCCTATAGGGTGCAGCATCCCCCATGATGACATAGGGAGGGCAGGGGATGGTTACAACATGCTAGGACCTGTTTTACAAGTACCAAGTTAAAAAAGTAAACATTAAAGTACCAGGTAGTTACCGTCGTGCAACCACCACCCCCTGGTAATAGTGGTTCCTAACAATAAGCTGTCTTCTTTGATACTTGTTTCCTTGGGCAGTCTGGTTTTTTTGAGTAGCATTTGAAATGGGCTGTGGTATACAGGTGATATCAGTAAATGGTAATGGGCTGTGTTTGGATACAGATCTCTGCTGTTGCAAGTGTGGTCCTTCATGCTAAAATCCAGAGCCAGAATTTAGGACAAGTTTTGTTATTTGACAAAATTGGCATTGTTTTAAAATGTTAAAAGCCAGAAATAATTTAGTTGAAACCTGAGGACAGAAAATTGTTTTTCTCCTTTTAGTGAAGCATTTTTCCCCCTTGGCAGAATGAAATTACCACTGAAAATGTGGTCAGCTCAGCAGATCCTGAAAAGCAAGATTCTCCTCCTCCAAAGCCCCCAAGGACTCGCAGGTATGTCCTCAGACGTTTTCTTTGAGAGGGTGCTTGTACTTGTACTATTAATCCTAATAACAAAGTTGCACATTTCAAAATTACTTTGGTAGCCGCTGTTCTTTTCTTTGGGATGTAGTGTATGCATGGCAATTGATGAGTTACTGAAACACAAACTTAACATCTGTGTTTTCACTAGGGTAGAACGTCAGGAGTGTAGTGCACCAGGGTCCCAGGACACACCCTCCATGTGACTAGTTTTTATACATGTTAAAATTTTAGCTATTCTAACAATTTCCATTTTCTTATAATGAGTAAACCAGTCATAGGCTTACCAAAGATTCTCTTCAGGTAGGAGAAGGTATGTGCAGATCTTTTATCATAAAGTCCAAACATGTAGCATGAAATCTAGGCTTTCACAGTATGATGTTCGGCCTACTTTTCTTACCTTGTTTTTCAATGTCTTTATATACTACTAAGAGGCCTAAATGTTATGTTTATTGTTTTTTTGTTTCTCGGGATGAGAACACCCAGTATGTGATAAGACCCAAATATTTTGTTTGAGAGAGGCAAAAAAAATGCTAGAACAGATGAAATTGAGAATATTTAGGATGAGAATTACACAAATCATAATGACTGTTGGGTTCTATACCGGAAAATCATTGCAACTTTGTGTGTGTGTTTGGGCTTGTAATTTTGTGCACATAAAATATGGTATAAGCATCTTAAACTGTATTTCAGTAAACCTTAAAGATGCATATGGGGAGGAAAATCTACTGGTGTAACTCTCAGCCAAACTTCAGTAGCCAAAAGCATATTTACTATGTCCTTGTCAACATCATGCACAGATGACTGCTTCTTAGATCCTATTACTATTGAATAAATAACACATTTAACCGTGGTCTTTTCCTGAGCTCTCTAAATGATAGCAAAGGAAATAAAATGCGTAAACATGACACATGGGGAATTGGTGGGAACGATAGCACATTTGAAGAGTAGAAGGCATGCCAGCTGACGTGCAGATGTGACCAGCTGGGAGGACTCAGACTTGCTGTCTTATAGGCGAAGGAAGCCACCGAGGAACAGGATGCTTCTTTGCAAAGAGCCCTGAAAGGCTCTGAAATGGAAACCTCTCTACAGGCCGGGATTTAGGATAGGGCTTGGTACACAGAGTGTTTGAGGTTCTTAGGAGGAGCTTTAGACCCTGTGTTCGTCCTCCCAGATTGTGCAGGCAGGTGGTGCCTTTCCACATGTGGGTGGGCAGCACTGTGAGGGGCTTCGCTGGGCAGCTAGAGAACCCAGAGACCTTAGGCCTGGCTCCCAGTGGTGCCTGACTGCAAGCGGGAACCTGCGCGTGCAGTGGTGAGGCCCCTAGCTGCCTTGATCGCCCCTTCTCTCTCAGCTTTTAGAATCGTGGCAACCACTTGTCGTAGAGGTCATACTGCTTGCTCATCCTTCTCAGCAGCTAACCAGCCCAGAGGAGGAAGCCTACAGATATGGTAGCTGTGGCCCATCAGTGCCACTGTGAAGAGTCACACTCAGTCCCCACATAGCAAGCCTCCCGCAGGACTTACACTCTTTCCAGTCATTTTAAACATCCATTCTTAAAAGTGAATAGAAGCGCCTGGCACACACCTAGGATCATAGCACTCTAGAAGGCTGAGGAAGGAGGATCACAGGTTCTAGCTCAGGTTAGGCCATGTAGAAACTGTGGAAGACCTGTCTCAAAATTGAAAGGGCAGGGCATACATCCCAGGGCAAACACCCTGGGCCAGGCCTCAGTATCCTCCCCTAAAGCAGCGAGCCGTCCAGTCGACAAGAGGAAACGTAGGCAGCACAGGGAAAAGACGGGAGGAAAACTGCTGTCTAGTTTTCTCAGTGATTAGGAAATACTGTGGCCAGGAAATAAGATCCAGATGGTAATAAATAAACTCTTAAACACCGAAAATAAATTTGAAAAACTGAACAAAATTGGAAACATCTAAAGAAGGTAATAGAAAATAGGAAAAGAAAAGGTTAAAAAAATGAATCAAATCTGATCTAGAGAAAAATTAGCAAATAAAGATTTCTAGAAATAAAGAACATGGATTTTCATATAGAAACAATACACCAAGTTCTCAAAATAATGGATAGAAAAGAATTGTACTACAGTATATTTTTAAAGGATAAAGACATTAGAACATTGAGAATAAAAAGAATCCAAAAGTTCCAGGAGAACTGGAGGGTTCCACAGTTACGATTCTTCATAGATGAGTAAGAACCGGAATTTTAAGATCTTAGAGGAAAGTAATTTCTGGCCTCGAATACTATACTTTTTTTTGTAAATCAGTACCTTTAATCCCAGCATGGTGCCTAATCCCAGCTACTGGGGGATGAGGCTGGAGGGGCACGAGCTCAAAGCCAGCCTGGGCAACTTAATGAGACTCAGTAGCTTTGAAACCCTAATTCTCAAGAGGCTTGCCCTCTGTGTGGCGTTGTTGAGAGCAAGGCGAGCACGCAGCTCCCTGGAAACAGGTGCACAAGTAGAGCAGCGTGGCCTGAGAGGAGCGTGCGCTGCGCTGTATGCTGCAGCCGTCCCCCGGGGAGCGGGAGCGGTGTGGCCTCGGGCTCTGTGATGGTGACAGCCCCACGGGTGCTCGATCTCGCTGGAGGGACCCGTGCAGCTCTGCAAGAACGAGGTACTGATGATCTGCAGAGAACGAAGCTGTCCCGAGAGAATCGGACTGCACAGGGGAAGAGACCAGCTCACCCCCGGTCCCGGTGGGGTCTGTGCTGAGAGCCTGCACTAGGACAGTATTGGAAGGGGGCAAAGGACACTGCCTAGCGGGAAGGCAGCACCCAGCATCACCCCTGAAAACAGGGCAAGTCTCGGGAGTTGGGGAGGTCCCGCCCGCCGGCCGGAGGGAGGAGTCCCATTGAATTTTTCACTGAATGTCTTGGGTAGTGAGTTCTCGAACAGTGTGCATTACCTTAGTAAATGTTAAATTTTCTCCACCTGACAAGTTATATTTTTAAATGATACCCTTCATTGGCTTTAAATACAGTCGTTACGTTATTGTCATCTATCCGCTTGTTCTGGGAGGGACAGCTTTCTCAGGTGCTCTCTGCTGATGCTTTTCAGTTGCCTTGTGGAAGGAGACGCTAAGGAAGAAATACTGCAGCCTCCAGAGCCCCACCCCGTGCCACCCATCCTCACGCCCTCTCCACCATCGGCCTTTCCGACCGTCACCACGGTGTGGCAGGACAACGACAAGTACCACCCGAAGCCGGTATTGCACATGGTGGCATCGGAGCAACATTCAGCAGACCTCAACAGGAACTACAACAAATCAGCAGCCATTCCAGGGAAAATAGAGTCACCTGTTGAACAGATAGATAAAAAGTTGGAACGAAATTTAAGTTTTGAAATTAAGAAGGTCCCTCTCCAAGAGGGACCAAAAAGTTTTGATGGGAACACACTCTTGAACAGGGGACATGCAATTAAAATCAAATCTGCCCCACCTTGTACAGCTGATAAAGGCTCTAAGTCCCCCGAGCTAAGTGTGGGGGATGCAAGGGCCGATGCCTCCTCTCCAGATTACTGTGTGGACGGCGGCACCCCACCGCTGGGTGATGCTCCCGCGGCGCTGCCGGAGGAGGCCCGGCTGCACGCGCACACGCCTCCGAGGCCAGACCGCCTGGCCCTGGACAGGAAGGGACATGCCTCATGGTCGTTCCATGGCCCTGAGAACACCAACCCTGTTCCTGACACCTCTGAGGACATGTCCCCAGCTAGCCACTGTTCAGCGCTAAAAACTGTGAGCTCAACCCCCAGCCCCACCACGCCAGGTGAAGCCCGGGATCCCAAGCAGCAGCCCAACGGATCGCCTCACTTCCGAGTGCCCCTGAGTTTCACGAATCCTCTTCATTCGGATGACTCGGACTCCGATGACAGGAACTCTGATGGTGCTGGGACCAAGACTAAAACTAGCATTTCAACAGCAAGTGCCACAGTCTCTGCTGCCACCAGTACTGAGAGCGTCTCTGCCAGGAAGGTGCTGCCCGTGTCCATTGCCAGGCGTGGTGTAGGGGGCGCACTGCACCCCAGCGCTGACGGAGGTAATGAGTGAGCAGCAGCCGCAGCGCACTGCCCGCAACCCACGCCTCCTACCATGCTGTGCCATGGTGGAGAATATGCTTCAATCCAATTTTACCCATTGTTACCTTAACTGGATCGTGTTGTTTTAGGAATTCTGTTTTTCCAAAACACTTCAGTGGTTGTGACTAACAAATTGCCTTTTTCTTTTCCTTTTCCTTTTTTTTGGGGGGGGCTACTGGAATCGAACTCACGACCTTGAGCTTGCCAGGCAGACACTGTGCCGCTGAGCTATGTCCTGGGCAAATTTCCTTTATTTATTTCCTCCCTCCCTCCCTTCCTTCATTCCCTAGGGATTGAACCCAATCCCCACTCCCCATTTAAAAATTTTTTCTTTTGAAACAATCTCCGAGTTGCCTAAGCTGTTCCCGAACTATTGGTCCTCCTGCCTCACCCTCCCAGAGTGCCGGGACAAGAAAATTTCTTTGCCTTTTTCCCCATATTTCAGCTCTTAACTATTTTGTGTTGGTCAAAACTTTATCTGATTGAATGCTTAGAAATAACTTAGTGGAAATAGGATTGCTTAAAATAACAGTGACACAAGCACTGGTTTGCCATTTAATTTCACCTGTATTTCTCACAGAGCATCAAGTCATCCTTTTTTCTGTTTCCTTAACTGACAAGTACCTTTTATAAGAGCCTTCTTCAAAAGTGCTTGCAAATGGGGTCACTCTGTCCCTAAAGTTCAGCCCAAGAGCAGGAGCGGTGCTGGAAAGAACTCAGAATATGGACAGCTGAACTCATTCAGTAGCAAGTGGAGTGTATGCATACTTTGTCATCAAAGCTGTCCTGTAATTCACTTCTCTGAGATGTCTTGACATGCCCAGGTGACACATGGGCTTGGTTTCCAGGAGGCATTATTGGCCCTTGGTTCCTTGCAGTGTGCTGTGAGTGACGACGACTGCTTCTCAGGCCAGAGTGGGGAGCAGGCCTGCAGGCGTGTGCACTCCTGCGTGGATGCCTGCTGGTTGCTCACTTCAACCGTGAATTCATCCCCTGATTCAAGAAAGACAGCCTTGTTTGTGTTTATGCAGGAAAAATGGCCAGGTCCTGTCTGCAGCGTTTTCAAACAAAAAATTTTGCCAAGCACTCCTGTTTGTGAACCAAATTGTTCACAAACAAAAGCATTCATGAACTGGGATACCACTGTGTATTACTACCCGTACTATGGTATTTTTGTATTTCTTAGTTATGCACACTGTGTTTGTGCCTTTTGAGGATAGATTTCATAGAGTAGATTTCCATCTGTCTGTCTGTCTGTCCGTGCATCCTGGTACTGAGGCTTGAATCCTTGGCCTCAGCACTGATCTATATGCCCAGCCTGTTTTTATTTTGAGACAGGGTCTCGCTGAATCACCCAGGCTTGGCTATCATGGCTTTTATCACAGTAGCCTGCTCTGCTTTCTCCAGGATGTATTGCTACTGGTTTTTCTCCTTTCATTCAGCCAAGCTTGCTCCACAGAGCCAGTATCTCCCTCACTCTTATCACTTTTACTTTCTCAAAGTTGGCTGTGGCTTTTAAAAATTATAAATAAATTGCCAAAGCTGGGCTCAAGTTGAAAATCGTCATACTTTAGTCTCCCAGAGCACTAGGATTATAAGTGTGCACTGCTGCTCCCAGTTGGCTTGTGTCTTAATGTACTTGAAGAATCTGTAGAAAATAATGGCTGTCTTAATAAATATATACCTGTTTTTAATCCCCTCAATTTAAGAGAAGGAGCTGTAACTACCAAGTTATAACTATACAAAAAAATACGTAGGTAGATTTTAATTTGGAACATTTTTCCTAGGACAGGAAGGTGTATGTGTATTGGTTACTTTTCTCTTATTGCTGAGAAATACCCAACTCCCAAAATTAAGGAAAGAAAGGTTTATTTAGCTCACAGTTTATAGTTTTAGTCCATGAACAGCTGGCTCCAAGGCAGGGTGGCACATGGCAGAGGGCAACAATTCATGGCGGCGGAAGACAGCAAAAGCAACAAGAGGAAAGTGGGGAGGAGGAGAGAGCAGCCTCTTTCCCTCCTTTATAAGTTGTATGCAGGCTGCCAGGTGCAGCACTGACACCTGTAACCCAGGCAGTGGACCATGAGTCAGTCACAGAGTCTAGAAGCCCACCCCTGACTGCATGAGGCACAGGGAATTAGACACAAACCCTAATGGTGGTGCGGGGGGGTCACTGCCATGGGACCAGTCCTGTGACGACGGAGTTACGTGCAGTGCCAGCCAAGGTGCACAGAGGGCTGAGGGTACTTGGCACAGTTCTGTTCTTGCAGGTTTGTGTCCAAAGCCAAGAGCTGTAGATGTGCGTCTGCTTTCCTACAACGTCCTCCTTTCTGTGGTTTGATACTGCCTGAGGATTTCCTGTGTGTGATGATTGCTGCCACCTACACAATAGTCCCATTTTTATTTGCTGCTAATCATTTCCCCTTAGCTTACTTTATAAGTTACAACATCACTTACAGATCGTTACCCTTCCTTGTGTTTTTGCATTGGGAATTGAACTGTGGGCCCAGTCTGTGTCTTCATGTGTAAGAGGGACAGGAGCACTAGACCCCCTGTGCTTGCTGGAAACTTACTTGATTTCTTACTTATTTTTAATGTGTAGTTTATCAGATGTGAATTAATAGAGTATGAAGGTCAGGATGTGTGTTGTGTTTGAAAGAGCATCTCGCCTTATAGTTCAGGCCATCCTTGAACTCGCTGTGTAGTCCAGGCTGGCCTCATACTTTTGATCCTCCTGCCTCAGCCTCCCAGCACAGTGATCACAGATGTGTGACCCTAAGCTTAGTTGTGGTACTGGGGTTGAACCTAGGACCTTTGCGCTGCGCTTTTGAGACATGGTCTCACCAAATTGCCCATTGTATAATAGAACAGTGGAGCAGGCCCAGACAGAATGTCTAGACTCTTCACCTCTCCTTTCCTCTGCCCCATCCTTCCTACCGAGAGTCTGTGCACAGAATCAAGTGGCCGTGGTGTCTTTCTTTACCTGCAGTGAAAACTCAAAGAGAGAACACCGTCATCTGCCCTGTTACGTAAGGCCAGCCTGTGCGGCTCGATGGGTTGCATTTCTCATGTGCTGGCTTTGTTTCTCCTGGTGAAAGCCTTTATATAACTGATCAGTATTCTGGGAATGCAGCCATCTGCCCCGTTCACAGGCATTGAAGAGCTCGGTCGCTAGACTTCTGTGAATGTTAGAACAGCGGCTGGCGAGCACCTCGCATCACCATAGCTGTTGATGTCTAAAACATGACCGAAACACATAGCTGTCTGAAGTGTTTGGAGTTCTTTAGCAAACAGGCAGGGGCACCTTGTACGGCAGAAAGCACCAAGGATTAAGCAGCCAAGCGCAGGCTGGGCAGTGCTCCTCTCTACCTGGGAAGCGTGGCCCTCCTGGCAATGCAGGGACTTAGTGAGATCCTCTCTCAACAAAGTCTGAGATATTGATGATGGGGACTTTCACAATATTTGGAAAGCTTTTTGGTTTTGCTTACATGGCATATGTTAATTTTTACTAATGTGTTTGAATTTTCTTTATTTAATTCAGATGTTGATGTTAATGAAGATTCACCTCCTCCCCTACCTGAAAGAACACCTGAATCTTTTGTACTAGCAAGTGAACACAGTGAGTATTTCTTCTGTTTTTGCATTTACTCTATATTATAGTAGTAAACTCGGGAACACATGGCTGATTTTAATCTAGCAACTGTTGTGTTGAATTAAATTCAGACACATTTGAATTGGTAGTCAATGCTTTTTTGTTTATTTGAAAAATACTTTAAAATTGTTTTTAATTTTGCTTCCTGAGATTGGTAGTAACTATATTAGATAATGGAGTTCATTGCCATGCAATTATAAATGTATTTGTCGATGTCTTTTCATTCTTTAGCAGTAACGTTCGTGAGAGCTTTCATTGCTTCACTCTTTAATATGTTAACATTTAACCTGGATTTTGGGTCAACCTGTTATTGGTGTCAATGCAGAGACATTTAAAGACCACTGGAGTTACCTAGTGAGTCTGAGAAAAAGTGCTCATCTTTCAAAACATGAACAATGTACTTCTCTTCATTCCTTTCCTAGCAAAGAGTAAGAAACAGCCTGAATATATTTATAGTGTCTCATGTTCACCGGAGATGCTCACAGTCTAACAGGGCGCATTACCAGTGTATTACTAATTTTAACCGAATTTAAGGACGTTGAAAACAATGAAATAGAATACTTCAATTGTCCAAGTCTGTCGCATTATCTACATGTTACAGAAGGTTGATGTCAAACTAATTTGGTTCAGTTTTAAAGAAGGAAACTCAGATGTTCTTGAATGAATGGAAACTACATTTTATGCAAGTGATAGTTTCTAAAATTGTATAAGACATGTTTTGTACATACTTCAATGCAAAGAAATTTTAAGAATTAAAGGTATAACTTTAATTACAAGATTTTATTTTTCTCAGATATACCTATAGGATCTGAATGGCGTGAACTTCACAGTCAGGAACAGTCTGAACAAAGACAGTATGAAGTGAGTCCTTTCAGATTGGAGCATCTGTAGCTTAATATTTTTATGCTTGCCAATTCATCGTATTATTGTTTGTTATCAAAACATCTTAGGACCATTAAATAAATACAGTTCATAATTTTTGGTATGAATTCATGCTATATAAAATGTAAGAGAAATTTCTGAAAGGGACAACATAACTTCATAGGAATTCATGAGATTGCTTTTGAAATTTGTGACTTACACTATGTTCCACTTTTGGAGATGAGAACTAGGCAGGAGAGGGAGTGTCATAGTATTTTCCTAGGTTCTTTTCTCTCTCAGGATAATCTTCTGGCCACTGTACATTTTTCTCTCTGGGTTTTTCAGGAAATGTTTTGGTAGTTAAATATTTTTCTGCATAGTATAGTATCTGAAATAAAAAGTTGACCCATTTTTTGGTTGGCTTTATAAAATACGTTAAATCACACTAGTGATGTCTGTTACTCAGTGATGCCGTAATTGGATGAAATGCAGCTGTATGTTCCTTTGTGTGGCAGCTCCTGTTTCAGTTTTTATCAAGAAACTTGTACTCACAGTCAAAAACAGTGTAATTTAAAAATACTAAGCCTGATTACAGACACCCTTGTTTTGCTTCCCTTTGACATTGAAAATGTTGGTAGACCTTGACTTTTTAGGATAGCTGACCAAGCTGAGGCTTGCATATGATGTGAATGGGCTGTAATAGCTGTTTAATATCTCCTTATAGGGCTTGACAACCCCTGCAAGTGAAAAATGTGGTAAGTTATTAGATATTTTTTTCTTTTTGGCTGTTGACATCCAGCAAAGATGATTGATCTGGACAGTCAAGGAAACATCTGTTACCCCTAATTATAGGTTAATGGAAAATATATTTTACTTTAGACATTTGCTATTTTAATTGTCAGAATCAGTGACTATGCAAGCCAGTTACCCAACATGTATAGCCCGTTCCAGTGGCAAAGCTGTGCCATGCTTGCTGCAGCAGGCCGTTCATCACCGAAAGCCCTGAAAGGTTAGCCTGCGCTGCCTGGTCAGTTCAGTGACTTGTCTTCAGTCTGCTTCAGCTTTTCCATGGTTTCGCCATTGATCTTGGCCTGATGAATCTGTTCCATCTCATAAACCCCGTTACACTCTTTTCTGAGGCACTGTATTACAAAGAAAAGAACAGAAGCTTTTGGGCCATTGTTGCCCAGATTGTAATCTGATTTTGCTACTTTTTACTCTGTGGCTTTTGGCATGTCACCTTATCTTTCTGAACCTCTGTTTTCTTGTGAGACACAGTGCCCACCTTAGATGATGGCTGTGCAAATTTGTTGAAACTGAGCACATGCATATAAAGTGTGAAGCTGGGTGGTTGGCTGGTGCCATCGCTCTTCTTACTGCTGCTGCTGGACCCCTTGATTATTTCTGACTCCTGATTTTTCTTCCTTCCTGTGAAACCGAACTGCATATACCAGTCTAGTCACACGCACATCATCCTTGATTTTGTTGCTTCTCACTCCCAGGCGTCATCCTCGCCCCCTCGGGGCTCCCGAGCACCGCTGAGGGCACCCTGAAGCTTGGTGGGCTGCCCTTGCACACCTGGGCTGGGCCCTGCGGTCAATCCTCAGCACCACTGCTCTGGTGCATGCCCTGGCTCAGGGCTGGCGAGCATTGTAGAGCTGCCAGTGCACAGACAGCCCACTGCGGCATGTGTGCTCTAGGTTCACCACCAGGGGTTCAGCTCATAACCATGCCATTTCTCTCCTGCTAACTCATGGATGAGCCTTACTCAGAAGATGAGGCCTTAAGACTCATCATCTTTCCTCCTTCAGAGTGGCCCTAAACACCTCACCTGGTTTCATCTACACGCCCCTCTCCATCCCTGTTGCACTCTGCATAATGTTATTAAAGACTTACCACACCTTTCTAATAACTGAGACACATTCCTGCCTCTCCAGTGGCTGGCAGTGCCTGGCCCTGTGAGCTGAGTGTGTCCTCTTCTCATTTTTTTTTTGGCCCATGGCTTTTGCTCTTGATGTCTGGTGTTTGCATGACCTTGATCGGAACGAGTGGCTCTTAGACCTGGTCCTTTGTAGATGATAAGTGTCTTGAGAGTGGGGACCATGTCGTATTTAACTTTCTGGTCCAAGTTTCCAGAAAGGTTCCTCACGGAGGCAGTGGGGAAATGATAAAGATTGTAAAGGAATGAATGAGCCATGATAAGCTAATTTCTTTTGTTACCAATCTTACACATTGATAATTAAATGTGTGAACCAACTACAATTTAGAAATCATAAGATTCAAAAAGAATCACTACTTTTGGGGGCAAAAATACATTAATTATCTTGCCATTGATTTCCATATAAAAACATGTCAGCTGCAATTATTAGCTTAGAACATAGCTACTTTAAGGAAATATACTATGCCAAGATCTAGATTTATGAAGTAGGAGCATTACGAGAATCTTCTCATTGCAAAAGTGCTCACTGTAGATTTCTAGGTACCTCTGGAGAACCTAACAATTTGCTGTTCTTGTTGCCCTTGTATTTCTATTTATTGGGGCTTCTAAAATTTCTAAAATTGTAGGCTGCTGAGCATGGTGGTACACACCTGTAATCCCAGTACTAGGGAGGCTGAGGCAGGAGGATCGTTGCGAGTTTGAGACCAGCCTGGACTACAAAGTGAGCTCAAGGCCAGCCTGAACTGCATAGTGAGACCCAATCACAAAAAGACAAAAAAATATATAATAAAATAAAATTATAGGCTGAGTATGGTGGCACACGCCTGTAGTCCCAGCACTTGGGAGATTGAGGCAGGAGGATCACTGTGAGTTCAAGGCCAGCCTGAAGTACATAGGAAGACCTTGTCTCAAATAAATAAAACTATGATGATCACGAAGCAAAATTTGTCATGTGTGTGTGTGTGAATGATATTTTGAGATAGGGTCTCCCTAAGTCACTTAAGTTGCCTATCTGGGTTCAAATTCAAAATCCTCCTGCCTCAGCCTCCCAGAGTGCTGGGATTACAGGTGTGTACCACCACATGCAGCTAAAGTTTGCTGTTTATCATTATTGCCCCATTAAAAAAATTAGTGTTCTGTGATCTACAGAGGATGATACATAACTAAGGGCTCTGTTTTGGATTTTAGATCATCCAGCAGCAGGTCTTGCAGAGACTTGTACAAAATCTCCACTTCCTATAAGTGACGAGAAGGATCAGGTAGCAGAAAGTCCAGCAGAAGCCACGGATATTGGTAATTTGGTTAATATATAATTTTAAAACCTTACATTGTAATGCTGGCAGTAGTGCATAAAAGTCACTCGACGTTCTTGAATTTCCTTAAGGCTAAATTTTAAGTCTTTTTATTATGATTTACTGAAGTTCTGAAATGATGTTTGCCAGTAAAAGAAACAAGTATGATCAGAGTTGCTTGGAATGAATCATGTAATAAATAGAATGATTTATTGTAGTCTTTTGTGTTGGAAAGATGAAAATGTCTGAGACTTTCTTTGTTACATGGAGGAGTTAGTTTTATTTTTAGGATTTTATGTTACTGAGATCTCACTGTGTTGCCTAGTCTGGCCTTGAACTGGACTCACAGGACTACCGGTGCACACCACTGCACCTGCCCACTGTGTTTTTTTTTTTTTAAAGAAGCAGTTATTTCCCATTACCCACAATAAAATTACCCACAAAAGTTTGTTTGACTCAGATTCTACATTCCCTCCTGAAAATACGCTCATTCAACAAAATGAGGCTGTCTGGATGTGGTTTTAGTAGTGTGAAAGAACTTATGAAAACTAACCAGTTCCCTGTGGTGTTCACCCTAGGGTTTGGTAATCGCTGTGGAAAACCCAAAGGACCAAGAGATCCACCTTCAGAATGGACATGATTCAGGGAGCTAAGAGACTTTCAATCATACTGGAAAATTCAAGTGCCACTGAATGCGAGGTTTATACTATTCCATCTGTAAAACGTGGGACTAACAGCAGTGTAGATTGTTACCTTAATCTTTTTTTTTTTTTTTCTGGGACCATCTACCTGCCTTATACTATACACACACTTAGGAAAAAGTGTTACATATGGTTTATTTTGTAATTTCAAGTATTATTGCCTTAATGTCTCTTAACCCTGTTACACGCTGCTTGTAGACCTGTTAATACAGTAATAATTTTATGATAAAATTGAGTTTAAGGACTACTTTTTTGCAGTTTTATCATGTATGCATTATTTTGTATATGTACAGGGCAAGTAGGTATATAATTTGATAAAGTTGCAGTCATAAAATAATATTAACAGAAGATGTAAGAAATTTCTGCATGATCTAAATCTTTGTATACCTTATTTGTAAATTATTTGCCCTGAAGTTTTAGAAAATAGTTTCTGAATTTTAAAATTGCTGGATTCATGCAGCCAGCATTGCAGCTTATCAGAGATCAAAGATTGTAATAATAATACATTTTGTAAATTGTAAGCAAAAAGTTATTTTTATATTATATACTGTCTAATTGTTCATCCTAATTGTCCTTGTTTTCATCTAGTCATGGAGATTCAGTAAGTGCCTTGGAACAATATTGAATTCTCTTAGCTCATGTGTGTTACTTTAATATTTGAACTCAACTGGGATTAGAAGACTATCAGAATATGTGTGTTTCAGGATACTTGACCTGCCATTAAAAAACAACAATTTTACAGTGCCCGCATGTTGTCTTGGTTTTCATTCCAGGTACTAGACCTCTTAATCTTCTTGCTTGCCCAGGCTTACCTTTTAAGTCATGAGTATGAGTGCAGTTGAATCTGTTAACGAAGAAATCAGAAGCTGGCTAAAGCGGTGCACTTCTGAAGTCCCAGCTACTCAGGAGGGGAGGCAGGAGGGTCCTGTCAGCTGAGGAGTGTGAAGGCCTGGGCCACATAGTGAGACCCAGCTCCAAATGAAGGAGGAATTTTGCTAATGGCAAGGCTCTGCTCCTTCCACATACTTAGCCCTGAGCCAGCACTCGGGCTTTCTCACCCATGACAGCCTTGCAGGGTCCTAGTGGGACAGCAGTTTCTGCCCCATGACTAGGTGGAGCACAGCTTCCATCTGTAAAATCTTAAGTCTGAATTTGCATAGCATGGATTGGAATTGATAAATGTCTCTGTTTCCCCTGTGCAAACAAAAGAATTGATGAGACAAAAATGAGATTTAGTGATTATAAGAGTAGAAGACAGATTTGTGTAGAGGAGAAAATACTGTAATTTTACATTAAAAGTTTTCAAAGCCAGATGGTCTTTGTGTTGATTCCCTAACATGTTCCTGCTGGCTGGAATCACCAGGCAACTTGTAGCAGTGGTGATACAAATGGAATCACTTTATCAGTCATGTTAACCAATAAAACTAATAAAAGGCCAGCTGATGGGACAATCATGCGTGTACCACCAGTGGTTCAAGCGGCCCAGCAGTGAGAATATGAACTGTGGGCCCTATCATGAACATGTTAAAATTCACAAAGTTTCCTAATGTTTTCACTGTAAGAACATGGTAATACAGTGCATGCTTGACGTTCACAGGACGTCCATTCCGACACACAATTTTTATCATAAAACTTAAACTGAAGCAAGGTAGAACTGAAAACAGTTTGCAGCCACGTCACGTAATGAGTTATGTGATCTGGTCCTAAAATCATCCATAAAGATTTGTTTTTGTTGGAAAGGAGTTTCCTGCACTATTCTCCCTGGAACAGTTAGATAGGTGAGAATATCATACTAGTCCCCAACCGCCACCAGACAGTAGAGCAGTACCAGCCACTCAGAAGCTTTCCTCCTGGACTCTGGAAACTTTCATGTGTGCAGATTTGCATTTTACACAACTTCTATATATATATATTTTTTTTTTTTAATTTTTTTTTTTACTGTTAATCTTTTTTTTACAAGTTTTTCATGTAAGGGAAGCCACATGGCCAGGTGTGGTGGCGCATGCCTGTAATTTCAGCACAGGAAGGCTGAAGCAACAGGATTACCACAAGTTTAAGGTCACCGTGGGCTATGTGGTGAGTTCAAGACCAGCCTGGACTGCAGAGCAAGACTGTATCTCAAATAAAATGAAGTGATCTCAAGTAAAAAAAAAAAGCTTCTGTCTATGATTAATATGTCGTGGAGGTGCATCTGTCTCCCTACACGTGACTTAAGTTTACCCTCTATGGTGGAGTAGTGCTGCACTGTGTAAACACCACATGTTCTTTATCCGTTCTTCTGTACCATGTGAGCTGCTTCCAAGATTCTGCTGTTACGAACTGTGCTGCTGTGAAGGAGTGTGCATGTATTCCCACTTCCAGGAGGAACCTAGGAGAGATGCTGGGTTGAACGAGATTTCTGTTTTTAGTTTATGGAGAACTCCATACTGATTTCTATAGAGGTTGTACTGGCTTATATTTTTAACAGTGTAGAACAGTTCACTTTTCCCTGTAGCTTTGCCAACCTTTGTTACCTGACTTTTTGATGCTAACCCTTTCTGGAGTAAGGTGGAATCTCAGTCTTGTTTTAATTTGCATTTTTATAACAGCCAACAGTGTTGAACATTTTTTTCACGTATTTGTTAGCCATTTGTATTTCTAAGAGGTACAAATTAATTTCATTTCACTTGCCCATGCTTTGATTGGGGCTTTCTTTGTGAGGGTTCTAATCTGTTCCCTAATGAAGGTGAAGAAACAGGCTTTGCAGCATCAAACCCAAACGCCTTAGCAGATTGCATGATCCGTTTCTCTGCTGGTGACTTCTCTGGCCTGTGCTCTGTTGATACATATGCTCCAGGCACAGTGCACTGCTCAGAGTACCCTGGGCCCCCACAGCCGAGCCATCACTGACTTCTGTTGATGTTCTGGTGCCATGCTTATCAGTCAAGACCTTTCAAATATTATTTCCTTTGTTAAACCCAGCCATCTCATCCTTTTTCCAACCAAGTCTATCAACTGTCCCCTATTTGTCATTGTATAGTAGTTTATTCTACTAAACCGGCCTCTGAAAGCAATCACCATGAAATGCTGGCATTAAACATGCAGTGAACTGCAGAGTAGGGCAAACTTCAAATACAAGTCTTTTTCTTTTATAGTGACCTGACAGTAGAAAATAAATGTCTGTTGCACAGATGCATCAAAGTAAAGACCATGTTAAGGTAGCTAGAGCATTTCTGCTTTTTTATTTATATTCCCAACCATGATTAAGTCTTTTTGTAACTTCATGACTTGACAGACATAAAGCACCTGCAGAGATACACTCATGGAGTGATTGTTTACATGCCTGCTCCTGGGGCCAGCTCATAAGTAAAAGGTCAAACATGTCACCCACTTAGCCAATGTATCTATGGTTTCCAAACATGTTTGACTGTACTAAAGCATCTATCCACACAGGAATGTTCTCTATAACTATGGATTTTGTGCTCAATGTGAAGGGAAGCAAGAAAAGAATGTGATTTGCAGCCTACACATGAGCGGAATTTCAAGTGAATGACACCTTAATTATAGTAAGTCTTAAAATATTTTTGATTGCAGTATTTTGGCTGAAATATGTATTTGGTGCTCTTGATCACAAATATGAAATCAGTTGACTACAAGATAAAATTGGGCTAGGTCATTGTGTGCTGGCTTTAGGAAAGCTCTTGTTAACTCCTTAAATACGTACCTTAATTGCCTGCTTTTAGTGAATATTTTAGGTATCAAAAACTTGTATTTTTGCTTTCTAAATAATGAGATATGACAATTTTTTTTACTTTATTCTCTTAGATCTTTATTACACAGCTTGTTGTGGCTTATATCTAGATGTTTTCCGAATCCTCATGTGCTGCTTAAGTGAGGCTTTGGGGAGTGACTGTATCACGGGCTTGTAATGCTAGATCAGTGTGTTTACTGGTTTAGCATAGTTCTGGGTGTGGATGATGGATTTACTGAAGAGGGAAGACCCACCCTGGCTGTGGATGGCACCAGCCAATAGGCTTGTGGCCCGGATGGGATAAAAAGGGAAAGAAGGCAGTTTCTCGGCTTCATGCCTGCCGCACCACCCTGCGTTGGAGCCAGCCAGCTACTGACTGGACCCTCTACAGACTGGTAAGTTAAAATAAACCTTTCCTCGTTTAACTTGTGGGTGTTGGGTATTTTGTTCCTAGCAATGAAAAAATAACTAAAATATAGCTCAAAATGGCTAGAAACTCATTCTGACAGATGGAAAACTGCAGAAGCTTTTTTGAAAGATTGGCATAGACGCACTCAGAAAGCAGCCTTTGCATTTTATGCTACATGTGCGAAGTAGATCTAGTTTTGAGCATAAAGTATGTTTTCTTAACAGATTTCCTGCAACCTCTTTTTTGTTACTTGTCTCCAGTGTGCAAAGATCTTCTCAAGTATGCAGATAATCAGTGTTTGGATTATAAATAAAGTAACAACTGAAAAGCAGTGATGCTTGGGTAGCTCTGGGGGATCGTGGGTCTCCATGTTCTAACTACAAGAAATCTGGGCATTATTCACTTAGGGAAGGAAATTCCAAGGATTCCAGTCGTTTTACATTTTTGTACAGATAACGAGGCATGTGCACTGTCACCGTGACTTAGCCCAAGAGCATCTGTGGTTTTAGGGTTTGTGCCAGTATTTGGGAAAGAAACATACTCTTTATAAAGCTCCCGTGGATTTCTATTCAGATAGCCAGACATGAAGTGAACAGAAAAATAGTCTAAATTTCTCCTTAAAAATGTATTTTTCTGGAAAATGAGGACCAAAAAAACCTTTTTTTTTTTTTTTTTTTTTTTTATTTGTTTTGTTTTTGTGGCACTGGGGATCAAACTCAGGACCTTGTGCTTGCCAGGCAGGCACTTGTGCCTCTGAGCTATATCTCCAGGCCTCAAAAAATCTTCTTAAAAAAGTTCCGCAGTAAGATTAATAGCTTATTAAATATACAAACATATGTATGTTTTAAAGTATTGTGCCTTATAAATCTTAATCTACATATAGGTTGAGCACTGTGGGCTCAATCTGCTAGGGTATTTCCAGTATTTTCTTTATTTCTGGTTCTTTTTTTTTTTTTTTAAGTACCAGGAACTGAACTCAGGACCTTGCATTTGCCAGGCAAGCACTGTGCCGTTGAGCTATATCACCAGCTATGTCCAGTATTTTCTAAAACAAAAATGTTTGCTGTTTTAAACATAAAACTCAGTATTTAGTTTTTCTCATTGTATTTGAAATCAGTATACGGTAACATTCTGCATGAGCTTCCAGGCAAAAATTTCTAAATGCTAACCTGTGGATACTACATAGTAAATACTATGTAAAAAATATAATTGGATGAGATAACATTAGCAAAAGATTTTTTAAATTAAGATTCCATAGTTATACTTTCAGTTTCAGAAAAGTAAAATAGTTTTTAGGGTATTTATTGCTGTTCAGAATGACATCTTTTATATGTCCACTTGGCCATTTTAATACTAATTTTCCTTCTACTAATTAAATTGAAATTCATGGGTAGAAGTTTTACATCGACGCCTTATTTTTATTAGTATTTACCTAAGCTTAAGACCAAACAGTTGTAAAAGATTCTTCTTAGAATTTTAAAATATTTGGTAGCTTTTTAAGCAGTTGGAGTAGCTCATCTCAGTCTTTCCTCATTCCTCCAGATGGGGGCAGCAGAGCAAACCGAGCATAAACTCACGGGTCAAAAAAAATCTGTGAAGAACAGGCACAGTGCTTTGGGGTGGTTCGCTGTTGAGGGGTGTGTGAAGGCCGTGATGCCAGGTACCCGCGCGCATCTAGGTGTGTGCAGTGGCTGTGTGGGTCATTTTTCTTTCCCGCCCGTGGCAGACTTGGTAATGAACAGTGAATGGTGGCGCAAGCCCGTAAGCCCAGAATTTAGGAGGCTGAGGCAGGAGGAGCACCACTAGTTTGAGACCGACCTGGGCTGTAATCTATTGAGTTAGCTCAAGGCCAGCTTGAAATACATAGCGAGGCCCTGTCTCAAGATAAAAAAGAAAAATCAAAAGCCTGTAGCTAAAAGGCAAGAAATTTCCAAATTTATTTGTTTCTCATAAATCGCACCTTAGTAAGAAATGTGCCCATTTAGTCATTAAAACATTGTCAGAGGCTCCTAGCCTTGCAAAAGCGTTTACCAGACTTCTAAAATAAAAGGGCACTGGCCCTTTCACTGTTGTGTTTTTCATGCTGTCCTGACGCACATGATGGTAATCACCATGGAAAGCCCCGGCTGTGGATGGAGTTCCTCAAACACAGGCAGATCTGAAATTCTCGCCCTCCCCATACCTTGAGACAACTGCTGAAGAGCACGTGGGACGGTGTGAAGGTGCTGTGTGTGGACCCAAAAACAGCTGCTGGGACTCGGCTCTGAGGCAGCAGGCTGGCTGGAGGTCTGCGGTGAGGCAATGTACTTTGTCCCAGGGGAAATGGCCGGGGAGCTGAGGGGGACGGGCCAGCTGGGGTCCAGAGGTCCCCGCTTCGGCCTCGCCCTGGGCCTGGGTGTCCCGGCACAGCACAAGACCAGGCTTGTGCAGCTCAGAGCTTCACGCAGTGGTGAAGGGTTTGCCTGCTCCCCCTTGACTCGGGTCTGGATTCTGGAGAGCTGACAGCGTCCCAGCCGGAGTCAGTCTGCAGCTGTAGGGCCCCAGCGGGCTCAGGGCTGCCCAGGCTTGCACGGTGTTCACTGGCCAGCTCGGCAGCAGCCCCTCCATCCTAGACCTGCAGGTGTGTTTTAAGTTAATAAAACTTCAGAATGTGGCAGTATTTATTTCACGTAGATTTGCTCAATCAGTTGCTCTGCTGACTGGTGCTGAGGCTGAGCCCAGGGCCCCCTGTACTCGAGGAAGGCGCTGTGCCCCTGAGCTCCCTCCTCAGACCTTTGTGGTTTTTATTTTGAGACAGGATCTCAGTAAGGTGCCCAGGCTCTTCCTGAACTTCCCGCCCTCCTCTCTCAGCCTCCCAAGCAGCTGGGGTCACACGTGCATCATCGCGCCCTGCTCGCGATTTGAAATAATAATGTCCAAAGTAAAATACCTTTTGGCCTAAGCTAGTGCTTTTAAAACTTTTTTCTATGATTGGCCCCATAAGGACAAAGAGTAATTAATAGGTAAATGACCAGTAAATTAACAGTCAGGGAAGCAAATTTGCTGGGCTCCATAAATCAACATCGAATGTTCAGAATGTTCTTTGTCCCTGGAGCTCTGAGAGGACAGCTGTTGTTTCAGGATAAGGACGAAGGAAATCCCACAGCCTTCCCCAGCAGGTGTGATGTGAGGGAGAAGTACACTGGGTCTGCACTCCCAAACACGCCCACCAGGAGACCCCTAAGCCCTGGGCGCCTCTGGAGCCCACTGGTGTACTGTCGCCTAGCTGGTTCTCTCTGCCAGTGGGCTTAGGAACCATGTCTTCTGGAAATTTGTTCTTGTGGACAGAAAAAAAATCCAAAACATTGCAGTGCTTTGTGGCCCGACAGCGCTGAAACCTACTCATGGTTGATTTGAGTCAAGATCTCCACAAGGTTTCCACACTGCGTTACTTGACAGGGCTTTCAATTTAGCTTCTCCTTCCTGGCCATGTACCATTTTTTGAATAAATTGTGCCATTGGTCCAGTAAGCTGTGTTCCTACCCGTGGCTTTGGTGCCTGTGTCTTTGCATGGTGGCAGCCACGTGGCCTGTGTCTCCCCATGTGGTGACCATGTGACCTTTGTGTCTCTCGTGGTGGTAGCCACATGGCCTCTATGTCTCCCTGAGTAGTGGCAGCCACGTGGCCCCTGTGGCCTCTGTGTTTCCCTATGTGGTGGCTGCATGGCCTCTGTATCTCCATATGTGGTCGCTCCATCAGGCTGTTCTTTCCCGTGCAGCTCTGATGACCAGTAAAGGACACATTTGGGCACTGTCACCTACTCCCACTGGCCCTATCGGGAGTGTCCCTGGATCTGGTGGACTCAGAAGTGACACTGACCAGCACTCAGGCTGCGTCAGCCTGATCTGCTTAGGAAGAAGGTCACACCAGCCTGACCTCCAGCGCCGTCCCCTGCCAGCCTGCTGGGCTACAGAGGCAGGAAGTGTAGCTTCCAAGACTCCCGCAGAGCCAGCGAGGTGAGTGCTGCAGATTGAGCCCTGGCCTCGCGTGTGTTCTGTGTGAACCCTGTGAATGTGGCCTGAGTTCCGCTCCAGTGGACCCTGGAGCCGTGAAGAATTCAGATGTCAAGGGGTCAGCCCACTCACCCACGGGCAGCTCCCTGACCACAACCCGGGTGGCCTCAACTTGGCCTCAACTCGGCATGGAGTTGCCCATGCCAGGCGCCCGGCAGGACCATTTCCTCAGCTCTGCCAGCACTGTGACGGGCCCTGTGATGCATATCTTGGCCTCAGTCAGTGAAGGGCGGGTTTGGTTCTCATCGCTGAGCCCTGACTGCATCACCTCTAAGAAAAAGTAGTTGGCCATTCTTTACCAATGCTTCTCTAGAAATAAAAATTCTGGTAACATTGTCCTGAGTGCCTTTACAGACTCTTTAGCCAAATACGACTTACTACTTTTTAATTTTTATTTTTATTGGTACATGTTTGTAGTCTGTAACGTCATGGGGAGTTAGTGCCTATGCACGGTGCATCGTGATTCTTGTGTCCCAGCCCCTCTCCATCTCTTTGTCCTGAAATATGTGGGAAGATGAGCCTTTAAAAACCACAGACATAACAGCTCTTTCATTTTTCCACTGTCTAAACTTTTAGAAGTGAAAAGGGCCAGATGTGGTGGTACACTCAGGAGGCTGAGGCAGGAGGATCACTGAGTTTGAGGCCAGCCTGGGCTACATAGGGTGACCCTATCTCAAAAAAAGAGATGCAGTATTTAAGTTTGAATGTCTGATTTATTCCACTTAGTACTGTGTTTTCAACTGCATCCACTGATAAAATGACTCAAGTTTATCTTTATGGCAGTGTTGTACTCCATTATGTATAAATATCCATTTTCTATATCCATTCACCTGTTAGTGGACAGAGGCTGCTTAGCTATTGAGTTGTCCTGATATAAACACAGACATGCACATATCACTGGAATGTGATGTTTTTGACTCTGGAAAGTGTTCTTTTCAGACACTTACAAGTTAGTCCAGCGGGGCACTGTAGGGCCCACCTGTAATCCCAGCTACTTAGGAGGCTGAGGCTGAGGATTCCAAGTTCAAGGGCAGCCTGGGCAACATAAACCCGACCTCAAAATCAAATGAGCAAGGGGTGCAGCCCCGTATGCGAGTGGCTCCAGGCCCCATCCCCAGCACTGCCCGTGCTTGTTTATGAAGACAGTTTATTGAAAAGTAGTTGTGTTGTTGTTTTGCCTTTTTAGAACAGGGTCTCACTATGTAGTTGAGGCTGGCCTCGAGCTCACTTTGTAGCCCAGGCTGGCCTTGAACTCATGTCAGTCCTCCTGCCTCAGCCTCCCAAGTGCTGGAATTACAGGCATACACCACCACCCATGGCTTGAGAGGTACTTTAAATGTCTCTTATTTGAGAAATTCAGAATGATGTTAGCTATGAAGTACAAATCCTCAAGGTCTAGCAAAGACATTTATTTAGTATGGTACAGATGTTCAAATGCATAAAAGGTGAAAGAAATCTTACCATGATCCATGTCATGATAACCTACTGTCTTGGTTACTTTTCTCTCCTTGCTGAGATAAAATACCCAACACCCAAAATTAAGGAAGGAAATGTTTATTTAGCTCACAGTTTGTGGAGGTTTCGGTCCATACTCGGCTGGCTCCAAGGCAGGGTGACAGGGCACAAGGGCAACACTTCAGGGTGGCACAAGACAGCAAAAGCAGCAAGAGCAAAAAAGGAGGGCAGACCCAGCCTCTTTTCCTCCCTTGTATTGTAAGCAGGCTCTCCCCTCTCCCTGGGAGGGTGTAGCACTCACACTGTCTCTGTGCCCTCCTCACCCACCAGCTGAGGATGTTACAAGGTGAGGACCCTAGCTCCCTGCTGAGTTGCTTAGTTAAATTTCTTTTTTTTTTTGTACTAGGAATTGAACTCATAACCTCAGGCTTGCCAGGCAAGCGCTTATGCCACTGAGCTATATCCCCAGACTGCTTAGTTAAATTTCCAAACTTCTCAAGTTGACACAATGAACAACATTAAAGAGTGGTTAGGAGCTAGATGTGGTGGCGCATGCCTGTAATCTCAGCACTTGGGAGGCTGAGGCAGGAGGATCCCTGTGAGTTCAGGACCAGCCTAGGTACAAAGTGAGCTCAAGGCCAGTCTGAACTGCATAGCTAGACCCTGTTTCAAAAAGAAAAAAAATATCCCACTTTAACCAAAAAGTACAGTTATTATCAGAGGGAAGATGACTGATTGGGTGGGAAAACAATGGAGATGAAGGTGGAGAAAATAGTTTGATTAATTGAACATGCCATCATTTGTATAATGGAGCAACAGATGGGAAGATAACATTATGTAATATAGCATCCAGTGTTAATTCTTACTATCTTCTGTATAATTTTATATTTCCTTTATTGTTTTTGTGTTATTCTGGTTTATGTCTCCGTTCTTTCGTCTTTATTAAATTAAAAAAAAAATAAAGAGCAGTTAGGGCATGTCCCTTACACCCTAAGATGTAGACCTGCTGAGTCTCTTAGTTAAATTTCTGAACTTCTCAAGTTGACACAGTATGTCAACCATTACACATACCAATTTGAAAATGTAAGCTTAAATGTAATTCTTTCTAAACACTTAAGGGTTCCTTTGGTAAGTTACCTTTTCTCTTTTTCCTTCTCTCTTTATTTTTAAAGTGTTTTGGTGGTGCTGCGGATCACGTCCAGGGAACCCTACCACTGTGTTACATCCCCAGTGCCAGCTCTTTGTTATTTTATGTTATTCCGTTATTTTTTTCTGAGTCAGGATCAGGTTAAATTGCCCGGGTGAGGCTTGAACTGGGACGCCCCCAGCTCAGCCTCCCTCAGTGCTGGGAGTACAGGTGTGCGCCGCCGTGCCCGGCTCTTTGTCTCTCCCTCTCCTCACTCCCTCTGTCTCCCTCTCATCTCCCGCTCCCTGTGTCATTTTCTCCTCCCCCTCTGTCAAACTGACAAATCGGCCACTTTTAAACATAAGACCCCCGGAAGGTGAGAGGTGGGCGGGGCTCGAACTCAGTGCGCTAAGGTGAGGGCTTTAGGTCCGTCACTGTCCAGGTTGCGCCTCTTCTATCACGGCCCGGTCACACCTGAGGAAGCTCATGTATGGCAAGTCTTAGATGACCCCTTTTCTGTTTATTTATTTACTTTGGATTTTGTTTTGTTTTGACAGTGTCTCCCTAGCCCAGGCTGGCCTGGAACACAGCCCAGTCCTCCTGCCTCAGGCTCCCCAGAGCTACTGGTAATGCCTGACCAAGCACTCTGCCCCCAGCTGCAGCCCTCAAACAACCTCTGTGTGGTAGTAATTTTCTTCTGATGCTTCCTTGGCCTGGAAGGACATTTCCATATTCAGCACCAGTTCACCAAGCTGATGCACATCACAAACAGCTATTAGGGGTATTTTAAAAATTTGTTTTATTTCTACAGAAGGCAGAAACAGATTTCTTTACAGTTCCTGTATGGCAAGCGACATGCAGAGTACTTCCAGGTCCACATGCAGAGTACTTCCGGGTACCTGAGTTCTAGGAGATGTCTCAGTGGCAGCCATCTAGGTGAAGATCTTGGGACATAGACCAGAGAAAGTTATTAAAAAACAACAGTCATCTTTTATCTTACTCTCAAAATAGGCATTTGGGTGGGAGGTGTAGGTCTGTGGCAGTGTGGGGACTGATTATGTGCAAGACCCGGGTTCAGCCCCAGCACCCCAAATCAGTACAGGCACTTTGAGATATTTTACAACGGAAGTATGTGAGGAAGTAAAGTGTAAATGATGTCCGTGTCCCAAAGTTCAGTTTTATAGATAAGACAGAAGAAGTTAGATGTAGTAGATCTAGCTAGGTGTGGTGGCTCATTCCTGTAATCCCAGCACTCTGGAGGCTGAGGCAGGAGGATCACTGCAATTGGAGGCTAGCCTGGACTACGTAGCATCGCCCTGTCTCAAAAAAAAAGTTGGTAGCAGAGTGTTATCCCCTTGCTGTAGACCCTTCTGCTTGGCAGCCTGGCCCAAGACATCTGTGGCCAAGACAGTGGAGTCCAGAGTGCTGGAGGGGAACAGACAGAGCCCAGTGCTGAGTGCTGATGGGAAATGTCTGGCGAAAGCCAATACTCAGTGGTTTTCCTCAGACTGGTGCTCCTCCATGGACGTTTTAACCATATTCTATCCTTCAGGGCCGGGGACGCAGCTTAGTAGTAGAATGCTTGCCTGGCGTATACAAGGCCCTGAGTTCCATCCCCAGTACCACAAAAAAAAAAAAAAAGAAGAGATGAATTCAGCTGGGCATGGTGACACACACGTGTAATCCCAGCACTCGGGAGGCTGAGTCAGGAGGGTTGCTGAAAGTTCGAGACCAGTCTGGACTACAAAGTGAGCTCAAGGCCAGCCTGAACTGCATAGTGAGACCCTGTCTCAAAAAGACAAAAAAAAAAAAAAAAAATCAGACATAAATGTTCCATTTCACACTAGGAAGTACACTCAGTCAGCACTTCTGCATATTAGCTTTTTTGGATCAAGGAAATTAGCCTGGAGGACATAAGGCTAGGCAGATGACAATGCTGTCTTCAGACCATGGCTGAGATTGCTGCCTTTTGGACTGTTCATGGTGTTTGCTCACTTCTAACTATGATTCTACAACCATCTAGAAATCCTTTGATATTTTTCCAACAAATTCCCCTGTGGTCAGGTTATATGAAATTGGTTTGTGCTGCTTACATCCAGGGAACTCTGACAGAAGAAAACAAAGGCAGCCTGCTTCTTCTACACTGTAAGCAGCCTTTATCACCACCACCTGAATCCAGTGCCCACCACAGAGGTGTTGTGGGCAGCTGAATTAGATAGAAATATTATAGGTGGTCAGCTAGGGCCGGGCTCTTGAAGGAGCCAGTATGGAAGACAAGATACCTTGTAACTGTGGGCCAGACCTCAAGACAAAGGATGAAACAAATGGACCCGCATACCTCTCTAGGGATGGATGTCAGGGATTGATATTCTAAATAGATATATATCACCTTGAGAAAGCCAGGAAGAGCCACTAACCCAACCCCCTACAGGAAAAGCCCCTGTTCTGTGTATCTGCTTGCTGTGTGACTCACTTCCCCATTTGATCCTAATTTAATGAACTTTACCTAAGCACTTATGCTTGTAAACTTACTGGTTGACCAGTTTTGTCCCACCTCATGCCTACCTTGGGAGTTCCCATGTAGCCCACCTTGGACCCACCTCGTGTTGTGGATTTGCTCTTTAAAAATCCCTAGAAAAGGCAGATTCCCTGGGCAATCCAATTGATCCCCCTTCTGTCTCTCTCTTGGATAGAAGCTTTCTTTCCCCCCAATAAATATATTCTGCTCTTAACCACCGTTGTTCCTAAAATTCATTCTTCAAGTTTTTGAGAACCCAAACTTATACCAGGTATCTAGCAGTCTGGGAGTTTCTTTTGTCTAAATTGAAGGGACTCTAAATCTTTCAAGTCTGGGCCCTGGGTGTGTAGCCCATGATAGAGCACTTAACTAGCAGTGAGATTGCAAGAGACTCTGGGATTGATCACCACCATCCCATATGTATATATCCATTCATGAACTTAATTTATTCCACAGTTTTGGAAAAGATAGCCATGTTTGTGTTTGTGTGGGAAATACAGCTGCAGTCATGTTTGTCACCTGATCTAGAGCTTACAAACAAAAACAAAATTTTGCCAAATGCTTTTGTATATGAACCAAATGGTTCACAAACAAAAGTGTTCATAAACCGAGGTACCACTGTGTACATATATTCTCAAGACCTCAAGCACTAAATTCATATACATACCAAGTGTGTGAATAAAACACTTTTTTATGAGTTTAGCTTTTAAGTTTAATTTGCTGCTGAGGTGCACTAACTATGTGGAGATACTGGCTGAAAGAACCATCTGTGAAATGAGGCCAAGTGAGATTCAGCAATTATACTAGGTGTTAAGTCGGATGAGTCTCCTGGATGTTGAAATAAGACGCAGTACTTTGTAGGCTTGTGTTAAGGCCTGTGTATGCAAAAGGAGCGAAGCAATTATTTTTGCTTTATTTGGCATTGGGCAGGCTTCAGTTGGAACCAACCATATTTCACTGTGTGCGCCATCCTGTATGAGAAAAGAAAAACTTGGAGAGTGTTCAGAGGAGGGCAGCAACTGATTAAAGGCTTGTGAAATTAGACCTATGAGAAAATGTTAAAAGAACTGGGCATGTCCGGTCAAATGCAAGACACCCAGACATGCTGAACAGTTAACTGTACGCACTGTACGCATTTGAAGAAATGGTTCCTGAGTCTGAGGCTTAGATGCGATAGAAAGTTAAATCATTGCATTAAGAAGGAAAACAGAAAAACCATGTGAGTTAGCATGAGCAGTAGAGGCCGACTGCTGTGAACAACTTAAACTAAAAAGCTCTGAAGAAACTGACGAATGGCGTAATCATTTCAAACTCTGTGTTATTGAAACGTTTACATTTACTTTTATACCTCATTGAATAGAAATAACTTAGAGGATAGAAAATGCTTTTAACACAATCATCAGGCCAAATGTAATGAATGTTTTCAAGAAAGGACTCATGTTTTGTGGTCTCCGGGAGCCAGGTTAGTGAGTGCAGTGGCGCGCTCGCCCTGCAGACTCTGGGTTCCTGAGCAGCTAGGCAGATCCTCTTCAGGGGCAGGCAGGAGAGGAGGGGGCAGGACATGTGGTGACAACTTTCCTGGCCTCTCTGGGCTCCACCACAAGATACATGATTCACTCCAGAAGGGTCCCAAGCTACTAATTACTCTTCCTCTTCAGTGGAACTAGTGCATGTTCTGAAGTGCCGTCCGCTGTTCAGAGATTGTGAGGGTCCAGGCTTATATAGACAAACGCTTATTTCCAAGCTCACAACCTCTTCCATGTGCAAGGGGAGAGAGAGAGAGAAGAACCACACATTATGAATTACTTTTAGTTTCAAGCTGTTCTTTTTTATTTTAAAGAGGAACAATAAAACAAAATTTCAAAACAAGACACCTATATAATAGGAGAGTAACAATGGTAAATACATTGCGTATTGTTATCTTTAAGTTAGTTAGAGTATAAGATATCGGCATTTAATTGTTTAAATAATATTAGCACAAACCTTTTCAACTATCATGTAGATATATAGATACATTTTTGTTAAAGCTGTCCTGTTAGCCTGGTAGTAATTTGTTTTTAACACGGATGTAGTTATTCTAACAGTAAAGTCATCTAGCTCCTCCTATATGTCTGGGAGCTTCCCTCCCTTTCCTTTCCTGCTCTTTAGGTGTTGCGTACATCCCACTGCCAAATTCTGTCTAAATCCCTCTGGTTGTGAACAGGCGTCATCTGCCTCGTTGCCTCCTCTCTCAGCGCCCTCCGCATCTGCTCCATCACCTTCTTCCTCCAAGGAGCCCCAAGCCCGCTCTTCCCTGCAAGGTCAGTGTCACGGCACCTCTGAACAACAGGTTTGAGAAAAGCTAATGACCAATCCACTTAGTGCTGAGTTCTTGTGGTTTTCATGCACCATAAAGGGCCCACGTAGTGCTTAGGGTGGAGTGCCCACTTGACTGGCTTTGGGATCTGCTGGGGGACTGTGGAACACATTTCTGGGTGTGTCTGAGTGGTCATGGTCTTGGGACTGTGTGTCCAGGACTGCTTCTCTGCTCTGCATCCCTGCCACTGTGCAGTGAGCACCTTGGCTCTGCCACGCCCTTCTGCCACAGTGTTTCAGCTTTGAAACCAGCTGACCATGGACTGAACCTCTTGAAACCGAGAGCCAAATTAAGCTTTTTCCCATTTAAATGATGGATGTCAGTTACTGTCCCAGAAACGGGAAAGCTTAAACCCAGGCTGGATCCCAGTTCTAAAAGCGGGGAGCACCCTGAGGTCTGCAGTATCTTTGAGGATACTATACCAGTAACTATTGTGTTGGAGAATAGTATGACAAATTTTTCACAGAACAGAGACCTAACAGGACTTCTGGTTAAGGAATCAATAAGATCAAAGTATCAGAAAGCATTGGGCCCTGCTCGGGCTGTGATGCATTACGGTGATAAAGCCAAGGCAGTCTTTGTAATGTTTAATAATTGCTGGACTCTAGTGTTCATTGTACTAATCTTTCAAGTTTTAAAAATATTTTTAATGTAATAGTTGAGATTCAGTGAGTATCATTTCTTACTAGGGCCCCTTCTTGCTAATCTGTCTTTATTTTCCTATTTCCATACCTTCTTGATGGCTGTTTTCTTACTGATATTATACTGTGCATACTTACTGGATAAATTAGATGACCTTAAAGAAATAGAGAAGCTTTTTTTTTTTTTTAGTACTTGGTATTGAACCCAGCTTGGGAGGTCTCTGGTCGGTGCCAAGAACATAGGATCTGTTACTCTTGTGTGCTAGGATTGTATTAAATGTGATTCTCACTACAAAGGTAAAAGCCACAAATTTCAAGTGAGTATCTGGAGCTGTACATTTTTAAAGCAGTGACTAAGTATTTATTTTTAATTTTTATTTTTCTCCGTACCATTTGCAGTACACTATGACTTTCATTGTGTGCAGTCGGCACCACGGGCTCCTTATGCAAATATTCTTGGGACACGGAGAAGGAGAGGTGAGTCGGCAGGGCCCTGACTTTCCATGACTTTGGATGTTAACCTTCCTGCTGCCGGGAGCTGGGGGCTGCTCTACGGTCAGGAAGCTACCAGGGCAGCTGCATGCACAGCCTGGGTGGCCTTATTAAAAATGCAGCAGCGGCTGGCAAACCTGAAGACAGAACTTGCCTTCACATGGAGCTCCTGTCCACTGCGCCTGAGAAATTCAACTCTTCCACACTGATAAATTTAACTGCAACAGATTAAAAGTAGCCTGACAGCCATCATAAATTAAATATTAAATCTCCAGGAAAAGAGATCAGTGAGATTTTATTTGCAGAGGTTCTAAAGAATAAAATTCGTTGGGCTCAGAGAAAGAAGTGACTTGAAAACAATCGTTGCAACCTTAGTTTAAGACCCTTCTCTGCCAAGCCCTGGGCTCAGTTCTGCAGATCACATCCTAGAAATACAGAGTTCGGGTGAGAAGATGCCACCCTCACCATAATGCCAGGGTCTAACCGGAAGATTTCTGTATGAGTAACCATTACAGTCTCGTAGGCTTTACTTAGCCTAATGGTATATTTTTTTAAAGCAAGGTATTGTTTGAAATAGACATTATTGAGGGCCAGGGATATAGCTCAGTGGTATAATGCCTGCCTGGCAAGTGCAAAGTCCTGAGTTTGATTCCCAGCAACCCCCCCTAAAAAAAGGAAAAGGAAAAGAAATAGACATTATCGTATCCATCTGTTGTAGTTACTTTTCTCATTGCTGGGACAAAATACCTGGCACCCAAAGTTAAAGGGGGAAAGGTTTATTTAGCTCACAGTTTATAGAGGTTTCAGCCCATAATCGGCTGGCTCCAGGACAGGGTGGCTCAGCAGACAGGCATCACAAAGGAGAAAGAGTTCTGGCTGGGGATATAGCTCAGGGGCACAAGCGCCTGCCCAGCAAGCACAGAGTCCTGAGTTCAATTCCCCATACCAAAAAAGGAGACACAGTTCACGGCAGACAGAAGGCAGCAAAGCAAGCAGGGGAATGTTCACAGCTCTTTCTGTCCCTTACATCTTACCCAGGCTACTCAGGCCGGGTGTCCCTCACGCCCTTACTCCTAGTGCCCTTGAGCCTAGCACCACAGCATGAATCAGTTCTAGTGTCACACACTCTAGGTCTAGCCAGCTCTGAAAAAGCCCATCACTGATACAGGAAAATAAATATCCCAACCTGACTGATATCAGACAAGTTCGTGTTCTCTAAAACCGAAGAGTGAATTTTAGGAACAACGGAGGTTAAGAGCAGAATATATTTACTGAGAGAAAGAAAGCTTCTATCCAAGAGAGGGACACAACGGGGGGCCCGAGTGGGTTACCCCTGACTGTCTTTTTCAGGGACTTTATAGGGAAAAACCATGAGGTGAGGCAGGTCCAAGGTAGGGGAAATGGACAACACTATGGTCCACCAATAAGATTACAGGCATAATTGTCCAGGTAAGACTGAGTGGACTGAGATCAAATGGGGAAGTGAGTCACATAGCAAGTGGGCATGAGTGCAGAGCTGGGCTTTTTCTGTGGGAGGTCAGGCCAGTGACTTTCTGGCTCTTTGAAGGTGGTTGTTACTTATCAATTTTTGATGTATGTGGCTGCACCTGTTTAGCCCCCCTTGTCTTGAGGTCTGGCCCACAGGTGTCTTATCTTTTGTGTTGGCTCCTTCCAGGGTGCAGCCCTATCTGACTGCCTATAATATTTTTATCTAACTCAGCTGCCTGTAACATCACCACGCGAGGCTTTAGGAGAACATCTAGACACAAGCCGTAGCACCCTCTCTGTCCCCCTTAGCCCCTAGCAGCCACTGAGCTCCCCCGTCTCCGTGGTTTGGTCTTCTCCACAGTGTCATATAGCTGGAATCATCCTGAATGTGGTCCGTTCACGTTGCCTCACCAGTAGGTCTTCTGTATTCACATTTCCTTCATGTTTGTGTGGCCTGATAGCTCATTTGTTCTCTTTTGAACAATGAAATAGTCCACTGTCTGCATGCACCACGGTTTATTTATCCGAGGATTTGGCAGCTATGACTAAAACTTCTCTGAACACCCACCTACGAAGGAGCTTGCGTGGACCTCAGTCTCCAGTTCCTGGGGACAAACTCCAAGGAGCATCATGTGGGCTCTTGTGGCAAGAGCGGGTTTGGTTCTGTAACAACAAAGAGCCCAACTTCCAAAGTGGCACAGCGTGCGTGCGGCACGCCCATTGATGAACAAGGCGCCTGCGGCACTGAGCGTGGTAGGTGTGCGAGGGCATGGCCTCGCCAGTAGGCAGTGAGTGGCGTCTTGTTGTTCTGGTTTGCGTCTCTGATGTGCTTGTCTTTTCATAGGCTCACTCCCTCTCCACATACCCCTTGGCTGAGGTCCTTGTCAAGATCTTCGACCCACTTTTTAGTTGGGTCCTGTTGTCATATGGCTGAGGCTCAGTTTCCGTCTGTTTTGCATAACATTCCTGTGCTATACGTTGTGTCTTTCACAAACATCTTATCTCCGTCCGTGGTTTCTCTTTTTCATCCCTTGCCAGTGTCGTTTTCAGAGCAGAACACATCTGATTTAATGAAGTGCAGGTTCTTAGTTTTTTACCATACATCGATTGATGCTGGAAGGAAAGTTGTCACCCAATCCAGCTCATCCCGGTTTTCTTTTATGCTCTCTTCTGGGAGTTTAACAGTCTTTAACTCAAGTATGCAGGTGTGTGACCCATGATGAGTTTGTGCGTATGAATGGTATAAGGTCTGGGTCTAGAGACATTTCTTCCCCACATGCTGTTTGCTTTCTTTCTATTGTATGTCTTTGTTCCTCTGTCTTAATGAGGTGGGTTCATTTCTAGGTTCACAGGGCCAAACGGGCAGGAAGTTAAGGCAATAGTGTTCGTTCTCACACTCAGCTGTTGCGTGAATTCACCAGATCCACTTGCACTGCCTGCTTGATTTCCCTGCTTCAGTTTTTGCTTCCTACTGAGCAGTTGCTCAGCAACTTTGAGTGATTCTAATAAAATGTAAATTGCGTCCTGTTACCTGCCCCCCATTACCCTTCTGTGCTTTCCAGGACATGTAGACTGACACCTCCTCTCCCCTTTTCTTTCAGTCTCACTATAAAGTCCAGGCTGGACTTGAATTTGTATATAGCCCAGGTTGGCCTTGAATTTATGATCGTCCTGCCACAGCCTCCTGAGTCCTGGGATTATAGGCATGTACCACTTTGCCTAGCTTGATCCTCCCATTTTTAACAGGGTTTGGCATGATCTGATCCTTGCTCATGTCTCTAAATCAAGTGAACTTACTAAATCCTGGGTAGAGATATTAATTTAGTCACATGCAAATACTCCCTCACTGCCTATTATGTAAGGTACTCCATGTAAACAAGAGAGAGACTGTGTCGTGATGGAACTCAAGGCCTCATTTCCCTCTCACAGTTCTTTCCTACAGCAGGGCCTTTGCACAGACTTCACTCTGCTTACAATGCTTTGTTCTGCACTTTTCCTTCTTTTCCTGTTCTATTTTAAAGCCTCATCCCAGTGTAAAATCGTGCTTATTTCCTTTATAACGTAGGTACAGAGACTTCCACACAACATATAGATGCTTCAGAGAAAGAAAACCTTGTATAAATACTTGAATACAAATGTATTGAGACACCATGAGATTAATACAAGTTACCTTTGGCCTCCACAATTATGAGGTGCTCAAAGTGGTGGCCATAAGCTTGCAGACATATATTAGTATGGTGAACCACTACTTGGGGGACATTGGTCACTGAGATCACTGCATATGCATTTTCCACTTCTTCTCTAAGGGCCGACAATGTAGCGGATTTTCTGTGATACATGACATCCTTTAGGGTCTCCCACACAGGGGTAACACCATCTGTTGAAAAAACATCATACTAGTTTTCTTTCCCTAAGTATGTGAACATTTTTCCATGGGCTCTGCATGTATGTTTGTATATATATATATATATATATATGGCTGAGGCAGGAGGAATGAAAATTGGAACCCAGTTGGGGCAACTTAGCATTTTAGTGAGACCCTATCTAAAAAGAAAGAGTGGGGTGGAGAGAGAGAAAGCTGTAGCTCAATGCAAAGGCTCCGGGGTTCATTTCTAGCACCGTGCAAAAATAGTAACCAAAAAGCTCACATGCAGCGGATCTGTGTGGCCAGGTTCGTGCTCCTGTGGCTCCCACGCCACTCGGCTCAGCCTGGCAGCCGCTGCACATGGCCAGGCTGGGCAAGCCTCTGCTGAAGAATAAAGCCCGAGTGCATCTTCCTTGTGAGGGTTCACTGATGGCAGAATTATGGGAATAGCTTTGCTCTTCATATGCATCTTTCTTCTTTTCTCACTGCTGGGGAGCCAAGCCAGGGCGCCGTGCTTGCTAAGCAAGCACTCTACCCCTCAGCTGAATCCCCGGCCCTGTGCCATCTCCTGGTGCCCTGCAGAAAGTGGCAGGACTGTCCCAACCTGCAGACGTTGGTCCTGGCGACCTGACCCACCTTGCACTGGGAAAGATTTGCTAAACCCCAAGGACACAAAACCTGAGCCCTAAACCCCCACTGTCCCCAACATCCCCTGTGGCCCAATTGTCTTGCACCCTAACGTCTGCATGGCTCTGATGTTTATCAGCCCTCAGGACCTCGACTGCTCGTCCTGGCCCAGGGAGGAAACGCCCATGCCCCGAAACTCACACGTGCAGAATGGGTTGGAGGCTCTTGGAGCGTGTTGGAGGCTCTTGGAGTTCAAAGGTGCGAAGGGACCGCGCCATGCGGACAGCGGGAAGCAAAGGCAGTAAAAGCCCAGCGCTGAAAGCAAGCAGGGAAAGGAAGGTGCCGACCACTAAGAAGTGCACTTAGCGGGCCGCAGGCCTCGTTCCGGACCACGCAGGCCTTGGTCACAGGCTGCAGACTCGAGTCAGAGAGGATGTAAGAACTCTTGCAAACCTATTCCAGTCCTGGGAAGCAACTCCAAGCATCGGCTCTAGGATAATAGGTTTGTAGCATCTGTTTGGTTTTTTTTGAGGGTCTCACTATGTAGTTTAGGCTGGTCTTGAACTCACTGTGTCACCTAGGCTGGCCTCAAACTTGAGGTGATCCTCCTGCTTCATCCTTTGAGTGCTGGGATTCCAGGCGTGGGTCACCACACCCAGCTGTGCATCTTTATCATCGCTATTTGTATATAATTGTTTTTCTACTATCAAATTACAATGAACATGGAATTAATATTTACAAAATATAGAACTTTTTTCTTTTTTTTAGAATTTTTAGAACTAGATTAAGAAACAGGGATTTAAGGCCAGGGTTTGTCTAGCATGCACAAGGCTCTGGGTTCAATACCAAGTGTGTATCCGCCTCTCCCTATGCCAGCTCCAAAGCTGCCGCCCTCTGGGCCTAACACAGTGCGTGATGACCCCACCTTCTCTGTTACCCGGTCAGCAGCATCTTCATGCAGGCCCACGAGGTCTAGATGCTCCGCGCGGATGGTTGTGGGGATAAACGAGTCGGGAAGGAGCCTGCAGGCTGGAGCCGAAGAGCCCTGCTGAGAAGATGGCTTAGGGACAGAGGACTGGGGAAAGGGCACTTGGGGAGGACGGGACTGTTGCTCGCCTCTTGCTGTGTTTCTAAACTTAGCTGAAGGTCAGGCCCCTCACAGGTGTGTGCTGACTGAACATTGAGTGTATGTGGTGAGTAAGAAGAATCAGGCTAGTGGCTCTAAAGGTGAACTGATAGACAGTAAAGAAATAGGAAGAGCCAGGTGTAGTGGCACTGGCCTTCCAGGGGTTCCATCCCAGCACTCGGGAGGCTGAGGCAGGAGGCTGGCTGTGAGTTAGAGGGCAGCCTGAGCCACATAGTAAGTTCAAGGCCAGCCTGGACTAGAGAGGGAGACCCTGTCTCAACAAACAAAAAAAGAAAAAGAAAATAGGAAGACACGTAACACAAGCATAAAGCGTAATATACCATGGAATTTTTAAAAAGCTGCAAAATAATAACAATTGGTTAGCAAAAACAAAACTAGTAAACATGTAACTACAAATTGAACAGCCTATGGTGAGGCAGCATAAATTGATGTAAATAACTTGTGCTTCCAATTATAACTTGTCAGACATTAGTCTGCTGAGAGGAATAAAAATAATGACATTCTTCACTGCTGCAAAAAGTAACTAGTTTCATGCCTGTATTTGCCCTTCTCCATCAGTGTCACTCTCTGGAGCTGCGGAGGTGGCATTTCATTTCTGATCAGTGAGAGTACCTTATTTGAAGCTCCCCGCTTATGACCCAAGCCCCAGGTTCACAGTGGAGCTGCATCACTCTAGGCTGCTGCTCCCGCAATGACCACAGAGGGCTGCTGGGCCCAGCGTCCAGCAGTGCACAGGGAGGGCCCGAGTGTGCCCCACAAGCTGGATGGAGCATCCTGGCTCCCGGCTGTACCTGAGGCTGAGCCTTGTGGGGAGACACTCCCCACCCTCCCGTGAGATCCTGAGAGCTTTCCAGAAGGAAAGCTTCCCTCTGTCCTGGGCACTGTACCGGTCCTCTATGCTGCCCAGGTAGGAGGGGGCGAACATTGAACTCAGGGCTCAGGCCTTGGTGTTCAGGATATCTCAATGCTGTGTTTCCTTCCCTTTCTGTCTCTTTGCCAACAGAAAATTCCCTGCTAGGAAGACCAGGAGATGGAGGGACAGGGCCGGAAAAAGTCACATTCATGCACCAACTCCTTGTGATGAATGTAATCATCATGTCCCACATACATGTACTAATAAAAATAAAAATGAAGCCATGGGATTGCCAGGTATGGCGGCGCACGCCTGTGATCCCAGCACTTGGGAGGCTGAGGCGGGAGGGTCATTGCAAATTCCAGACCAGCCTGGGCTACAAAGTGAGCTCAAGGTCAGCCTGAACTTCATAGTAGAGAGACCCTGTCTCAAAAAGATAAAAAGAAGAAAGAAAGCCATGGTTTTAAGCATGGAATCTTTGCATTGTTAACAAAAGACAGAAGAGAGAAAAAATTTTCCAGTTACATTAGACTGGGATTTAGTGTTTTCCATTCATTGAAATCATATACAGGGACTAAACAGGGAAAAGGTCAGGACTAAAATCCTAAGAATAATTACAGTGTAAAATCCTCAATTGTAGCTTGAGTTAGATTTAAACTAACTTTAAAAAGTGGTAATTTCATTGCTGAGTCTTTGGCTGTTTTAAGTATACATCTATTTTCACCCTGATGGTATGGAAGCAATTGTTTTTTACAGAGGGAACCACTCTCTGGTGGGAGTGCGGCTCAGGGTGAGAACATTTGCCCTGCTTGTGGTGGGGGACTGGGGGAGGAGAGGAGAATCATTAATCTGAGGGGATTATGAAGTGCTAGCTCTTCAATCTGAGGTCAAATATAAGAGCCTTCCTAGCCCATTATTAAAATAGGCATCTGGCTGGGCATGTTGGTGCATGCCTATAATCCCAGCACTCGGGAGGCTGAGGCAGGAAGATCATTGCAAGTTCCAGACAAGCCTGGGCTACAAAGTGAGCTCACGACCAGCCTTAACCGCACAGGGAGACCCTGTCTCAAAAAGAGACAAAAAAATAAAATGGGCATCTGGGGCTAGCATGGTGACACATGCTTGTCATCTGAGCACTCTGGAGGCTGAGGCAGGAGGATCACTGCAAATTCAAGGCCACTCTGGACTATACCATGAGACTCTGTTCCCAGAAGTTTGGGTGGCTGAAGCACCCAATGGGAGGCACTGAGGGTGGCTTCCACTCTGCTCTCCTTCTTTTCCTTTCTTCCCTCTTTGCTGCCCTGAAGTGGCAGCCACCAGGAGACCTGCAAGCACTGGCTGGCCCCTCCC
This sequence comes from Dinomys branickii, assembly GCA_004027595.1. Taxonomy (NCBI): domain Eukaryota; kingdom Metazoa; phylum Chordata; class Mammalia; order Rodentia; family Dinomyidae; genus Dinomys; species Dinomys branickii. The sequence goes on along the minus strand of PVLD010000617.1, from coordinate 31,571 downwards.
CCACGACTTTTGTTTCTTGAGGCATTCTCACTAGCCCAGGCTGGCCTCAAACTTGAAGTGATTCTCCTGACTCAGCCTCCTGAAGGCTGGGATGATGGGCATGTGCCCCCATTCCCAGCTCCCTGACAACTTTCAGCTTGATTTGCCTTCTGCAAACTCAGGTCCATCTGCAAGCTGGGAGGTGTGCGGTTGAGCAAGTGGTTAGGCTGTACTTGTGTCAGATGCAGAGGTGAGAACCCAGTTTACCTGAATTACATGAAATGTGTGATAAGAACAACACGACCTGGAAGTTGCTCGCAGGCTTGAGGATGAGTGCCCCTCTGCAAGCTTTGGGAGAAGGGCAACAGGCCCTCCTGCCCCTGTGCCCACCGTGCCTGCCTGGCGGGGAAGGGGCCCCTTCCCACTCTGCCCTCGAGGCTCCCTGCAGGCGCTGAGGGGTGGGGTTGGGGGTCTGAAGAGATGACCCTCAGCGGAGTCTGCAGGGGCTGCCACTGCCATCTGACTGCCAGGGGACTTGGGGGAGAGCCTGGGCGTCAGGGCAGAAGGGTGGTGGTGTCTGCGGCTAGGTCTGGGGGACCCCCCAGAGAAGCCACCAGGAGGGTGACCTGGCTGTGCAGCAGCTCGCTGACTCCACCTGGAAGGAGCCTCGGGACCCTCAGGAGGGCGGCGACGGAAGGGGACTGGTGCACTGGGGCAGGTACGGCTCCGGGGGGCCGGGCGCTTGGGCCTGGAGGCAAGTGTTACCGCTCCCGGCTCCCGCAGGGTGGGAGCACAGCACCACCCAGTGCGCAGTGGACGCATGGTGGGGGCCGTTGTGGAAAAGCTGGCTGGGTTGCACTGATCACTTCTGGGCTTTTTGGCTAAGATCAACTGGGTTGGCGCGATCTGCTCCTGCATCTGAAGGTCAGGCAACCGTGGCTCACCTCCTCTCTGAGTGCTGCTGAGGTACGCGATATCAGGGACTGATGAGGACCCAACCTGAAGTGAGTGTTCCGGGAACGGCTTCCACAAACAGACAAGTGGTATGGTTTTGGGGGGAGTCCAGGGAGCCCAAAACTCTGGGAGTAAAATCTCACTGCAATCAGAGACAAGAGCTTCTCAGGACAGCCCATAGAGGCAAGGTGGGATTTGAGCAGGACCTTGGGAAGTCAGTTCAAAGACTTCTCCAAGCAGTAGATTTGCCAATTAAGAGAACTGTCTGAGCTCTAAGGTTGGCAGCTTTATTGCTCTGGAATAGGGAGTGTCAGCAGCTGGAGTTCTCAGCTGCCTCTGCTGTGGTGTTATCTTGACTTCAGAGCAGTAGAAGCTTTTCCAACACAGCCAGAGGCCTCCTTCTGATCGGCAGTTGAACCCTTACACAGCAGTCTCCTACTGTGGGGTGCAAAGGGCCAGGAGGTAAGGGGCTGCAGTGCGACTGAGGACAGGGCCAGTGCTGCCCTGGGGCCACTGGACCTGCACTGCAGTCTCCTAGCCGCATGCCCTGTGGAGAGCACTCCTGGTCCCTTCTCTACATCTTTCATCTCTTCCACACTACTTCAGTCAGGGTGAGGGGTACAAACCTGGAATCGTGCACACTGAGACTGTTCGGTGAAGCCAAGGTGTTTCTGAGACTGGACAGGCAACAGAATGTGCGAGAGAAAGAGACCACCCTGGAGTTGACACCTGAGGGCCTCTACTACTTGATAAGTGTCGAGAAAAGGGCTCCTTCCAAACCCCAAGTAAGATGACAGGGGCAGCCAGGCATGGGAGGCTGAGGCAGGGCTGCCCTGAGTTCAAGGCCTGCCTGAACTACATAGTGAGACCCTGTCTCAAAAACATCAATCAATCAAACCTGAGCCATTTACAAATAAGTACTACACATATAACTCAGTGTCAAAAAAAAATTTTTTTTTTAGTTTTTCTTAAGACAGGGCCTCACTATGTAGGGCAGACGGGCCTCGAACTCACAGTGATCCTCCTGCCTCCACGCCCGGGGAATTCTGACTTCACTCCCAGAACATCCTAAAAGAAAAGCGTGAAACAAAATACACATTCTAACTTCCCGAGGTCACAGGCAGGGATACACCGGAAAGGTTACTTTCAACTGTTTCCATAAAGTAACAAACAGTTTAGAGCTCCCCTGGCGAGGCTTAAAATTCCGCACTGGTTGTCCTCTCCTGAACTGACCACTTTCATTGTCTCCTCCCTTCCCTGGACGTTCTGATCGCACAGGCGGTCGCTGAGTGAAATTACAACCAGGCTCTCGCTGGGGCTGCGCCACCCTGTGACCGTCTCCGGGACCCTTGTCTCCCGCACCCGGCGCTGAAGAGCGGCAGCGCGCTCACAAAGCGCACCGCGCGTCGGAGACTCGAAATAAACTCCGTGAAAGCATACAGAAACTTTAAAGATGCCAGCCTTCCCAACGCCTGCAAACATCGCCGACGCCGCTTCCCGGCGTCTCAGCGGCAGCGCGAGCGTCACTCTCGCATCCACCTTGGAGCGCGGCCGCGGGCTCGCTGGGGAAGGAGCCCAAGTTCCAATGGGCAGGCGACCCCCGAGCTCGGAGACCTGCTTCCCGACCTCGCACTACTGTCTGACCTCAGCAAAGGCAGTGGCTTCAGCTACCCAGTCGGGGCGGGCTGGGAGTCCGGGCTCTCCCCTAGCTCGTGCAGGCAACCAAGTGCCGCCGGCAACAGCCGAAGACCCTAGCGGGCCGATTTCTCGCGGCCACCGCTCCCCGCCGAGTGGTGACCTTTGGCGCGGGTCTGCTTGGCAGACCCGCCCCTCCGACTTTCACATCGCGTATTTGATTGGCTTCCGCATGTATCCCTCTACGCGGCTCGTCCAATGGAGGTCTGGGCCTGTGCCCCAGGCCGCCCCGCCCCCGCCCCGCCCCCGCCCCGCCCCCGCCCTGCGCCGGGAGCCCAGCGGAGTAAATACAACAGGAGCGCAAAATGGCGGCGCCGCCGAGCCCGGTTCCCGGCGCCGTCGCCGCCCCGGCCGTCTCGGAGAAGGAGCCGTTCAGTAAGCTGCAGTCTTCCTCCCGGGACCCGCTGGCGTCGCTGTCCGCCAAGAAGGTCCGGATGGAAGAGAAGAAGGCGCCACGGCGCGCGAACGGGGACGGAGGCGGCAGGCAGGCGCCCGCCCCTCCGCCTCCGAGCAGCCCCGCGCCCTGGGGCCTCGCCGCGCCGCCGGCCGCCGCCCGCAGCTGCTTCCCGCCGCCCGTCGGCGCCTCCCTGCTCGTGCCCGGTCCGCCGCTGCCCGCCGCGCCGCCGCGTCTGCTGCCGCCCGCGCCCGCGCCCGCGCCCCCGCCGGCGCCCTCGGCCGGGCCCGCGCCGCGCAGACCCAAGGAAAAGCGGGCGAGGGAGCGGCGGCGCCACGGGCTCGGCGGGGCCGCGCGCGCGGAGAACGGGGAGGGCCGCCCGCCGCTGCGAGGTGGGTGCGGGCCGGGCCGGGCCGGGCAGGGCCGGGCGGGCGGAGGGGTCGGGGCCGGGCCGGGCGGGCGAGCGGGCAACCGCGGAGTGCGGACCGGGCGCCCGGACGGGAATCGCGCCCGAAAGGGGCGTGGAGAGCGCGAGGCCCGGCTCCCGGCACGGATGCGGGCGCGGGATGCCGCCGGCCCGCAGCGTTTTCAGCCATGTTCGTGTTTCCTGCCTGCCGCAGGAGGTGAAATCGGGCGCCTCGGTGGCTCGGGTCCAGTTGGGGAGACCGTGAAAGGTTTCAGCATCAGAAAAGGGCAGATTCTTACCGCGTCCTGCACGGACGCTTTCGGTTTAAACGTGAGTTAGTCACACAGTGTTTCGGACAGTGTTTCTTTAAAACGGGCGATCTGACCTATGCAGCCGTGGTGCTTCAGGCTTTGACAGGAGTACGGCGTGCAGACCCACCGAAAATAAGGTCTTTATGTGAGCACCAACTTAAAGTGTACGTTGATCGTCGTTATGAATACAGATCGCCACGTACTGCTGTGAAATGGTCTTTTTCCTTTTTTTTTTTGGAAAGCAATAAAATGCTGTTGCTGATCTAAACGTAGCTTATATTGTAAAAAGTTCTGTCTGGGTTAAGGTGATTTATTTTTCATAATTGAGCTACTGCGCCACAGGAGTATGGAGCAACAGTGTTACTTTTTGTTTGCTGTTTTTGCCCGCAGCGAAGCTTTGACATCCCAGCCAAGTGCAACTGTAAAGACCTCAGGCTTGGACAGGGTTGATTCTGAGAAAGGGGTTTTGGAGATGGAGTTTATCCTCCTCTTTCCGAGGAGTTGTAGGCGGCCTGTATTTGTAAGTAGTTGTTATTTAATGGCCAGATACAAAATGTAAGTTATAAGTGCCTGGAAATGTGTCTGGATCCAGCGTGGCGTCAGTGCCATTTGAAGTGTATGAATTGCGCGTTTGCTTTGTGCAAGTTCACTGAGGCAGTGCGTATGACTAAAGACGTTTGAAAATAAGTAAAGATGGTCATACTTCTGTAAGGCTGTTGTTTAGACAGAAGTGCTTTTTACTGAGAAAAGACAAGGAGATTGCTTTTCACCCTGTCGATGGTAATTTAATGGTGGAGGTCTTTCCCTTTTGGGAAATAGCCATATCCTTCTGAAGTTTGGGTTCACTGAATTGAGGTTCTTCTGTTTTAACTACTTAAGAAATGATGGTATTAAAATACCAAGAGCACATATGTTTCTTAATTATAGGTATAATTGCACGTATACAGGTCCTAATTTGAAATACAGTGTTCATTCCTCCGTAAAAATCTTCGTGCATGGACAGCCAAGCGTCTTCTGCCTCAGGTGTAGGCCTCTTTTAATGTTGCCCTGGGCTGGCTCTACATAGTTCGGTAATCCTTCAATTATTCATAGTGCCTTGGTTGAAGAATCTGAATCAGAACCAGAAGTTAGCTCTACAAACATTTAAACAAGAAAAATAGACTGTCTTTCATCAAAAAATCAACAGATACAATCTTCAGAAGAACCAACCACTTCATTTCCACCTGACAGTTAAACTATATATTTATCTAGCATTTTAAAAAGCCTGGTCAGAACTTTATTTTTACTTTGGCGGTTATTCAAACAGAAAGTGTTCAGGTTTAATGAAAAGTGCACATGTAAAAGGGCCTCCAGGCAGGGTGTTTAATAAGTGGAGTCCGAAGCGCGGTTATTAATTTTTTTGACTGCATAACAAATTAAAGGGATGGGCAAATCCTGATAGAGGAAGGATCATTGATAGTAAATTTCAAAGCTAGGTGCGGTGAACAAGAGAATTGCACAAGTGTAGTAGTCTAGACCGATCAAGGGTGGGGACTGATGTCTTTTGCACCTCAAATCTCCATGGCTGGGGAACTGGCTTCAGTGATAAATTTGCTTTTGCTTTGTTTTGTGTTTTTGAGACAGGGTCTTGCCACGTAGTTCAGGCTGGCTTCGAACTCAAGGGATCCTTTTGCCTCAGGCTCCTGAGTGCTGGGATTACAGGAGTGCGCCACCACACCCAGCAAGTTTGCTTTTTATAAAAAGAAAAAGTGAAGAACAATTGGAATTTTAAAATCAGGAAATAACCATAGAGGTAATTGTTAAGTTGAAAAATGTACACAGTAAAAGTGGCCCTGTACCGGAAGTGTCCAACATTTAGAATTATGGGGATCCACAGAACATACCAGACACTGCATACCTCCAGTGATTCCAATAACCAATAAAATTGTGTAGATCTTTTGTAGTGATTTGCTTTGGACTTAATGGCTTATGTTTTCCCTGCAAAGACCCCTGGAATACTTGTTAAGTATTCCAAAAACAAACCTAGACCGTTTCACTGAGTTTTCCCCTTAAAAGTACAGCTATAGAATTTAATGAATATAGAAGCTTTCTTTAGTATTGAGTAACTTAAGGTGCACAGATATCAGTGATTTTGTAGGGACGGGTGCTTGAAGATTCTTCAGCTTTGCTTTCCTCGGTCTTTGTAGTGTTCACAATTTTAGGTTAGATTTAGTTTTCATCATCTGGCCAAGCATTTGTTGCTGCAGAAGGAGTTGCTGACTGAGTTCAGGTTTCTGTGTCCCCTTTTGCACCTCATACCTCACGTGTTTCATCTGCCTGCTTTTAGCCTTTCTGCACCCTCCAGTGGCTCCATAAAGTGCCTCTCAGTACAGTTTTCTGCCTGGGCAGGTCTGTCAGATAAGCTTAGCAGTCCCATTTGTTCCTCTGGGTGTCCCTCTCTCGCTGTCCTTCTGCGGGGTCTGGCCTGCTTCCTCTCAGGCTGCTCCACAACTGTCACCTTGTGACTGTCCCTGCTCGCAGACAGTTTGGAGCTCTCACTTGTGCTGAGTCCCTTTCTGTGGGCCCCTTGGCTTCCTTTAGGTTCAGGCCTATGTGTGTCTCTGCTGGTGGTGCCGTGAAGCCGGCCGGGACAGTGCCGATTGTGGTTTTACCTCACCTTTGACTTCATAGCTGGTGAGAGAGCTCCGTGTTGGAAATTGCTTTCCCTCACAGTTGGAACGTGGTGTTCTATGGCTGCCTGGCCTTTAGTGTTGATGTGGAGAAGTGTGATTTTGAACAAATTGTGCTTCTGTCTGTCTGGGACGTTTCGGTCTTATCCCTGGATTTGAGAAGTTCAGCTTTTTTTTTTTTTTTTTTGTCTTTTTCAGACAGGGTCTTGCTATGCAGTTCAGGTTGGCCTTAAACTCACTATGTAGTCCAGGCTGGCCTTAAATTCCAGTGATCCCCCTGCTTCAGCCTCCTAAATGCTGGGATTATAGTCATACACCGCCACGCCTCGCCATTTTATTTTTTTTAAAAAAAGGAACTGTTGTGTTTTCCTGTATTACAGAAAGTGGGAAAGTTGTCCCTTTTTCATGGGTTCAGCATATTAATTATAGTTTTTTTGATACATTCTGCTTCCTGCATTTTGTTTTTGCTTCTGCTAACTTTATTTCTGTTTGTTTTGGTTTATTTTTTGGTTGGAGGCTTTCTCTAGATCTGTACTATGAGCAGTTTTTTCATACTTAGGAAAAAATTATCTACACAAGGAAACCTCGTGGGCATGTCTGCACAGGGCTCAGGGACTAAGGGACTCCCCTGTTTAGCATCATTTCTTCCCTCTGGATGATAAGAATGCTTTTGGTTTCTTCTGATGAAAGGTCACGCTTGTGTCTCTGTGGGAAAGTAATGGAGTGAGGACTGTGTCAGTCAGTTCAGCTGCTGTAACAAGTAGTTTGGACTGCAGAACTTTCTCTTCTCCCAGTCTGTGAGCCTGGGATCAGTGTCTGGTCTGGCCTGGCTTGAAGAGTCTTTCCTGGGTGCTGCTCCCTGGCTTTCTCTTCCTCCTCCAGGGCTCCCAGCTGCAGGATGTGGACCCCGTGGGGTCTCTCGTGTCCTCCCACTTCCTGAAAGCCAGGTCTCTGGATAGGATGTGTGCAGGACCTCAAGGCCTCCCTGTGAGTTCTGGGAGGATCTATTCTGACCTCAGCAAGAGGGTGTGTGTGTGTGTGTGTGTGTGTGTGTGTGTTCATGCTGGTGGGGGAAGGCCATGCATATCCCCATCCCCCCATTCCCCCCATGCCTCCCCACCTCCCCCCCTGTAGTTCTTGGGTCTCCATGTATTTCTCTAGTCCCTCTCCTGTGGCTCCATGGGGAACCCATGAGCAGGGCTACCCACCGGGACCAAGCTCTCCTGCTTCCTTAGGCAGGGAGTATGGGTCAGTAGGTTTCCCATTCTTTCATTTTCTGAGCTGTTCTCTTCCGTTATGCGATTTTACCGCTTCTGAATTCCTCATTCGCCTTTGGCCATCCACCATAAGCCTTCACACTTGGTCTTTGGGAGACAGGTCGCTCTATGTAGGCCTTCGCCATCCTTTGCTTCAGGACTCCCTAGTGCTGGGCTACGGCATGGACCGCCACGCCAGGCAAGGCTACCTAAAAACTACCTGTAAAATTGCAGTGAAGTGCACATAGCAGCATATGTCAGGCTCCCTGGAGAAACTGACCTTGAGGATATTTTCATGCAGCTAGAAGGAGACTGCCGTGTTCTGCTCTCCTGGGAGGGGAGGCCGAGAAGGCTGAGCAGCTCGAGGCTGCTGTTTGCAGGCAGAGGCTCGGAGAACTGCTCCCTCCTTGGTGTCCCAGGCCTGAGCCCGGGCCTGGTCTGACCTGCAAGCCCTGAGAGCCTGGTGCCAGCCTCAGCAGGCGCAGGATGGCCTGGCCTTTCCCTTGCTCCGCCTGTTCTGGGGCGCTCCCAAGAGTGACTCCTGTCCCCACTGGTGCAGGCAGCTCGCTCAGCCAGCCTGGCCTGACACTGATCCGTCCCAGGGTGCCCCGGCTATGCAGGCGGCCCTTAGCTCTGTCAGGGTGACAGGTGAAATTAGCCCTGGCATGTGAAACCTAGCATGAGAGCTGTCGTGAAATGTTCAGCATGTTGTTGTGTCAGGACTTCCTCTTTGTGGGTAGTGGGATAGTGGGGATTGAACCCAGAGCCTCATGCATATGTGGCTTTTCCAGTGAGCTACACCCGCAGCTCCTAGGCTGCTTTTGGAACACTGAGCAGTGTCCCACTGTGTGTGTATACTACACTGCGTGCAGTCATTCCTTGGTGGCTGCCTGATTGCGCTCCCTTTGGCTGTTGAGTATGCTGCTGTGAGCTTGGGGCACTAACACCTGAGCCCTTGCTCTCATTCTGGGCATATGTCCAGATGGTAGTTCCAGTTTGCTTTGTTGAGGACCTGCCTTGTAGTTTCTTACAGCTGTTTTCCATCACAGCCACACCATTTTACATGACCACCAGTGGTACGCACTGAAATAACTAATACTGGAAAATTAATTAACCTAAGCAAGCAAACAAAACAAACCCATTAGTCAATCCATAATAGGTTGAGGCAGATGCTTATGAAGTCAGTGTACTTTCAACCACACCAGCCTAGGAAATAAAATACTGGATTTGGAGGTGTAAAAAGGTGTTTAAATGCTTATCACTGCCATGTTATTGTCACTGTATTTTTAGATTGAAACTCTTGAATGTCGTAGCTGCCTCAGAGGTGCATGGCTAAAGTGCAAAGAATATGGGTCAACTCCCATGTCTGCTAGGTTCTGAGGCAAACTACACAGTGGTGCAGCCAACTGATCTTGTTCCCTTTGGACTGTAGTAACGTGGAAAAGGAAAGTAAAGGGGAGCTTTGAGATGACTTCCAAGGTACTTTTTGGGGTAACCTTGGAAGTTGTCTCAAAGCTCCCCTTTCCTTCTTATTTACTTTTTGGGGTAACTTTTTTTTTATTTTTTGGGTCTTTCTTGCTATGCAGTTCAGGCTGGCCTTGAGCTCATTTTATGTAGCCCAGGCTGGTCTTGAACTCACAAGGATCCTCTTGCCTCAGCCTCCCAAGTGCTGGGATTACAGGCGTGCGCCGCCACACCTGGCTAACAAGGGTAACTTTTTATTATGAAATTTTAAGTCATATAGAAAAGTTGAAAGAGTAACACTGTGATCCTGTGTAGATTTCCCTACATTCACAACCTTTAATACTCTTATGATATTTATGCACTAAATCATAAATTTCATCATCTGAAAGTAAATTGTAGAGTTCATAACCCATCATTCCTGTGTGTTTCAGTCTTCGTTTCCCAAACCCACCTTCTTTTGTAACCAGAGTAACATTAAAACACTGAAGAAGTTAGTCATACAGCCAGGTCCTATACACATTCTTCTCATTCACTTGTTCCTCAAACACACTTCATTTATTTCAGTCTAGAAATAAATACCTGTGGGTTTTTTAAAAATACGGCATTTGCTTTTTTTTTTTTTTGGTACAGGGGATCAAACCTGAGGAGCACTGAACTATATCCCCAACTCTGTCTTTTGGCAGTGGGGGCAGGGTGGGACAGGGTCTTGCTGAATTGCCCAAGTGAGCCTGAATTTGCAATCCTGTTCAGTCTCCCAAATAGTTGGAATTACAGGGATGTACCACCATGCTTGTCCTTGACACTGACTTTGAAGAAACTACTCTAACATACCTGCTTATCATGTAGGTTTTCCTAGATTTATAATTTTAAAATAATTGTTTCATTATAAAATTTTATCTTTTTATATTTCTTGTAAACTGGAAGTGGAATATAGAGACTTGATTACATTCAGATTGTACAGTTCGGGTAAAAATGGTTCATAAGTACCTCGTTTTGTATTTCATATTGTATCTCAGTGGGAGACATCTAATATTCAGGCTATCTCATTATTAATGATATGAAATTCAATCACTGGGTTAAAGTGACTTCTGGGTCTCTGTTGTGAGGCTCATTTTCCTATTTGCATTTGGCTAGTAATCTGTGGGTTGATGTTTCTGAGTATCTGCTTTCCCAATTAGCCTTTTGATCAACTGATGAGCCCAGCCTGAGTCTCACATTTTATTGGGACTTAATGATTTAAAATTACTTCTGAATCTAAAAAGACTTAGTCTTGGGGAATAGGAGATTCAGAATAAATTGCTACTCTTGGAAAAAGACTTAGTCTTGGGGAATAGGAGATTCAGAATAAATTGCTACTCTTGGATCTAGAATAAAATTTGACAGTCTGTGGTTGGCGCACACCTGGAATCACAGCATGCTGGGAGGCTGAGGGAGGAAGACTGCAAGTTCAAGGCCAGCCTGGGCATGAATAAAACGAGGATGAGGGTGTAACTCTGCAGATGCCCAGACGTGAGGGGAGTTATTTGATTTATGTATATAAATATCCTCATATACATTTAAAAAAGCCTCACAGTATATTCTTCTGATTTAGGGTACAGAAATAAATAATGTGAGTTTATGAGTATACAGAGTCATTTGTTTCGAGGATGTGGAGTAGGGACTGAACCAGCCATTCCAAGACCTTACCACCGAGAAGGTCTACATCGCCACTTGTTCATTCATTCCCTCATTCATTCGTTTGTGCTGCAGCGGCTGGCTGTCCGGAACCTTGATGACAGACAGTTTGTTTGCGTTCCTAATTCTCCCTCATTGAGGTTTGGAAAGATCCTCGAAGAGTGCTTGTATTTAAAGATGAATTGTGTAGTCCAGTTATAATTGGTAATGTATTATAGTATCGGTAATGTGAGCCCAAAATGAAAAGTCCTTACCAATTTTGAAGTAGCAAATATATAGTAATATAGTGGGTTAAATATTATTTATAATTCGAAATTATTATCTGTATTCCATGATAAAACTGTATTGGCTAGTATAAGTACATACAGATTTCCATTAAGCTAGGTAATATCAGGGCAGGTATTGTTTTAGTATCTGTTTTATGATCTTTACCTTACACTCAGTAATTAGTCTGAAGAAAAAAGGTGCAATAATTTTTCATGAAGAAGTTTATTTTGGGGCCAGGCTGGTGCTGCACGCCTACAATCCTAGCATTCTAGGAGGTTGAGGTAGGAGGACCACAAGTTTAAGCCCAGTTTGGGCAACTTTTTGAGACCCTGAGTCAAATTTCAAGAAAGCAAAAACAAAATACCCCTGGGGATTAACTCAGTGTGAGGCTTTTGCGTTCAGTCTCCTGTCCTGAAAACAACACTTTTTTTGCATTGTAAACTGAAGTAGATATTTTTGCAGACTTTTTAAAAACTACAGTATGTGTTTTCTTTATGTCTGTGTCTTGTGGGTATGTGTGTGGTATCAGGGATGGAATCAGGGCCTCCTGCATGCGAGGCATGTTCTGTGTGTTTGAGCTATACCTCTGACACCCCAGCCCCGCCCAGACTGTATTGTTTTGATGAGCACTATTAACTGTGCTTAGCAGGTGTCCCTGTGGTTGCGCAGCGTAGGTGTGCAGCACATGCCGGTCAGACCGTGATGTTGCCCCGTCTTTATCCTTCATTTATGTTCGGACCTCTCCACTCCACTCCTCTCCTCTTCATACAGCTTATAATAGGTTATTTTTTCCATGCTGGGTCTTAGACATCAGTGGGTTATTCTGACCTCTTGGCACAACACTACCACCGCACCCCAGAATTCATCCCTTCCATGCAACTGTGTTTCAGTACTTGTTATGCGACTTCCCTGTATCTCCTCCCCTTCTCAGCTCCTGGTAATCAGGATTCAATGTTTAGGTTGACTTTTTTAAGCTTGCACATGTTAGAGAACATGCGTGGTTGTCTGTCTGTGTCTGGCATATCTTACTGATAGTCATGCTAACTGGGTTGAGATGCTATCACAGTGTAGGTGTTTGTTTTTGCAGTGCTGGTGGTAGAACCCAGAAGTGCTGGGCTGTAGTCCCACCATTTTTAGAAATGTTTTATCTTGGCCAGCCTTGAACTTGTGATCCTCCTGCCTTATTGGCTTCATTATAGTTTGATTTACATTTCTCTGATGGCTAATGACATTGAGCAGTTTTCATATAGTTACTAGAGCCTTGTATTTCTTTTATTTTTTTCTTAAGACAGGATCTCCCTATGTAGTCTTGTCTGATCTTGAAATCACTACATAGGTCAGGCTGGCCTGGAATTTATAGCAGTCCTCCTGCCTCAGCCTCCTGAGTGCTGGGATTACAGGGCTACACCACTACACCGGGCAGTATTTCTTCTTTTGAGAAGTTTGCATTCAGATCATTTGCCCATTTTAAAATTGGATTATAGCTGTTCTGTGGGTTAGAGTGCCTTTTATTGGTTTGTCACGTGAAGGAATATTCTGCAATCCTGTATATATTGGGGTCGTTTTCTGAGAAGTCATTGATACATTTCATAAATACTCATCATGATTCATTTTTCGTATGTGCGGAAGCGGTGCTGTCAGAATTAGTCAGTCTGAAGCTCTTCTGTGAACGCGCCTTGCCCATGGCTGGCTGAGACAAGGCGCAGCCCCTTGGGGATGGAGTCAGTAACGGTAACGACAGCCAGCGTTTCCAGAGCTGCTCCCAGCACTTCGGTTTTCTGTAATTTTCAGGACTTCTTTATAGTTCTGTTATCCATTAGCTTTTATAAATGTAAATAGAAAGTATCAAATCTAACTTCCGAGCTTTGGTGGCCTCACTTCAGATCCCAGCTTTAAGTGATCTGCTGTGCAGACTGCACCAGAACAGTGTCTGATGTTGTGAGAGTCCACCCATAAGTGAGTGGCTTTGGGGGACACTTGGGTGGGGAGCACGGAGACGGGGTGGGGGTGTGTATTTGGTGTGCAG